>JAWNZC010000470.1:2787500-2947500 GCA_035771165.1 Paragorgia papillata | reverse complement strand
GTGTTTAAATCTGGAGACAACTCAAAACATCCAACACTGAAACTAGGATTTTACGCCAAATACGAAGCTCATCACGTGCAGCCAGGTACGCATATTTCGAGCTGATATTTGAAACTGATATTTCGAGCGCATGCAGCATGCATCATGCATGCACTTTATCCGAGTAAAACGTAAAAAAAAAGGTTTCACACGAAACGTCAATATTTCGCTCATATAAAAATCTCGGACCTTTCACCTTTTTCACTTTGTTCAGTAATAATATTCAACTTAGGGACGGACCATTAGATTTTTGAGGGGGGGGGGGGGGGGTTGGCCAATTTTTTGGTGCAGGAATTTTTTTTTTTCGCTCGAGGTTGTGCAGGATATTTTTTTTCGACATTATTTGCTTGCAGGATATTTTTTTGTGAGCCTATGTTTGTTAATGTCCAACACATACAATACGTTTATAGCAATACTAGAAAGGATACAGATACAACCACAAAGCAATTACGCAATGGGCCATATCAGTCATTAACCAATGGATACTGAGATTTTAATAATTTATGACAAACATTTTTTATGTTAATGATGCAATTTGTGACAGTAAAAGAAGGGTACACCCCCCTGAAAAATATGCACCCCCCCCTATCAGATGAGTCTGAATCCACCCCTGACTATATATGATATGAGATGACATTTAAAAACTATTTTAATGCCTTGTGTGGGAGATTTTTCACCAAATTGGTGAAAAGGGCCACACAGAGCTTTAAAATATTAAGTATCATTGAATATATCTATGTTTTCACAAATGATGTTTTGCTATACAAATGTTGAGTTTATCATAAAAACAAGAAAGTATTTGAATATATAGACAATCATAAATTATGCGCTAAAAAGACTCAGGGGCGCAACTAGAAAATTTCGAGGGCAGGCGTTGAACGCAAAAAAAGAGCAAAGTCATTCAGTATTCTAAACAATTTGGGAGTAGAAGCCAAGCAGAGATTCTAGGGGGGTCCGGGGGCATGCCCCCCCGGAAAATTTTTGAATTTTGGGTCTCTGAAACAGCATTTCCTGCATTTTGAGGACGCTTTTCTCGTATTTTCGGTTGTGGAAATTTTTATTTTGGTCTCGCATTATTTAAAATTTATCATAATTATATTCAGCCTAGCTGCCGCCCGGGCCCACTGCTAGAAGCCTCTGAGTCTCGCCAGATTTGCGGAGAATTGTATCGCGTACAACAACAGACGATTAATTATCTGTTTATCTAATGTCTAACCTAGTATTAGAGGTCTCACAAAAAGGGCAAGGGTTGCAACCCCCCTCCCCCAACCCCCCGCCCCCTAGTTGCGCGCCTGAGACTAATAATATTTGTGTTTTTACAATGCAAAATAATATCTTTGTATTTAGTGAACAGCTGCTCTACATTGTTAAAATGGAAGTAAACTGCAGAATGTGTTTGTTGCTGCTTAAAAATTGTTCCACTTGTTTTGTAGGACAAGTACTTGTTTTCTAACACTATTTAATAGCAGTGACCTGACAAGTCTGTGTTTAATATTAACAACAAGATGGATTCATAGCTTGTGATTTATTTTGTGTTGTGGCAATCTGCTCAGGACTCTATATAAATATTTTTCTATTTTTAGAAAACATGGTACTTTGCAGGATATTTTTTTCTGGGGGTTTTGTTGTGCACGATATTTTTTTCCCAGGATAAGGCTGTGCTCGAATTTTTTTTTGGTAATTGCCCAACCCCCCCCCTCAAAAATCTAATGGTCCGTCCCTTATCAGTATTCTCTAGACTTTGATTGGTTCCAAAAATGTCACGTCAGCTGCAAATAACTGCATACAAATAATAGTCTGAGCGCGTAACCGCGTGAAGTTAGCTGCCAATTCGCCAGCTGCCAATTCACTGCCAATTAAGATAGCTGCCAATTCGGCAAAGCAATGTTTCGCAATGGCGCTTCCAGGGGGGCGCGGTCGAGCAGCAGTCTCGCTTCGCAGTCCAATGTTTCGCCAGTCTTTTAACTCATTCAATACAACTTTAACACAAAATAATCATTTACCGTCGATAATTTAGGATATTTACGTTCGTACAAACTACATTTCTTCAAGTAAAATTATGTTTTAAGAATGCTAGACTTTAATCCCATTCTCTCCATATTAAACCTATTCAGACTTAATAACAAACAAGCCGCGCTCCATCTAAATAATTTTCTGCTCAGTAGATAGCGAATCCAAATATACCGTTCGATTCCTTATACAATTCTGCGTCTAGCGATATTAAATATGTGATTTCAATTATTTTTCTAAATTTTCTGAACATCTATTTTGTAACGCGCTCTTGCTGACTCAGATCAAATGACACTTTGATTTGCCAACAAAATATTTTCTGCACGGTAGACGGAGATTCTGTAAACGGCATTAGATTCCTTATTAAATTCTGCATAGGACATTGTACGAAACGAATGTTAAACTGTAAACAAAGTAATTTATTTATATTTTTTAATATGATCGTCACTTAGCGCGCGCTTCGTCACTCAGATCAAATGACACATTGATTTGCCAACAAAATATTTTCTGCACGGTGGACGGAGATTCTGTAAACGGGATTAGATTCCTTGTTAAATTCTACATAGGACAGTGTACGAAACGAATGTTAAACTGTAAACAAAGTAATTTATTTATATTTTTTAATATGATCGTCATTTAGCGCGCGCTTCCTGACTCAGATCAAATGACACATTGATTTGCCAACAAAATATTTTCTGCACGGTAGACGGAGATTCTGTAAACGGGATTAGATTCCTTGTTAAATTCTGCATAGGACAGTGTACGAAACGAATGTTAAACTGTAAACAAAGTAATTTATTTATATTTTTTAATATGATCGTCACTTAGCGCTTGCTTGCTGACTCAGATCAAATGACACCTTGATTTGCCAACAAAATATTTTCTGCACGGTAGACGGAGATTCTGTAAACGGCATTAGATTCCTTGTTAAATTCTGCATAGGACAGTGTACGAAACGAATGTTAAACTGTAAACAAAGTAATTTATTTATATTTTTTAGTATGATCGTCACTTAGCGCGCGCTTCCTGACTCAGATCAAATGACACCTTGATTTGCCAACAACTGTGAAACAAAGTAATTTATACGCAGCGACTAAAAGATCATAATTAAAAATAAAATTTTTAATATGTATGCACGTAATTTAATTCTGATTTTGATTGAAGGATGTCGTATTTTTTGAATTGTTGAGGTTGCAATGATACATCACTTGTTCTTCTTGGTTTACCTACAATTAAAAATTTCAATTATAGGTTTTCCTTCTATTTGAAATTTTATTTTAGTTTTAAGTGTTGTTTGTTGGCTTGTCTGGTTTACCAAAATTCTGGTTGCACTTGTTCCAAAGCTTCTTTTCTGGTGATTTTTTTAACTCTGTTAGCACTAATGCCACAGCTTCGGGTAGAAGGATTAGAAATATGTAATCATTTCTTTGGTAGTAAAATTCATAGAAAAGAGATAAGTGCAGTTGAAAATGTAATGAGGAAAATCCCTTACAACTAGACATTAAGCAGTTAAATAAAATTCGGCGCAGAAAACTAAATAGGATATTTATGCATCTTACTTGTTTTTGTTGCTTGCATTCGGCCAAAGTTGAAGATTATAGTTGATTGTGAACGGAGGCAGGAAAAAGGCTTGCGGATCTCTGCAATATGTTGGATAACTACAATTAATGATACAACCTTACCTCTGTTTGCAATAATGTTATTGTGTGAGTTTACGTGCTTTGGTTCCTATTAATATTGTCGACAAACAAGCACAAACCATGTAATATTGTTAAATTTTGCAGTACATATAATAGCCGTCGTGGTCATTCGTCAATGTCGTTATCGTTCTTATCTTTGCCTTTATCACCTTATCTTTGTCTCTATCGGTATTACCGTTTTTGTAATTATTTTCTTTAGAACTGTTACCTTTTCCGTTTCACTCTAACTTTTGTTTGGATCAATGACATTAGCGTTTCCGATACAGCATCTAGCACCTGATTAACGAGAAAGGCGGAAAATATTACCGCTGAATCATTTTAACGTCTCATGTGACTGTGCATATCTGAAATATAATTTATCTTGAAAATACCTCATCTGTAAGGTCAGAAAACACAAATGTCTGGGTCCTCTTCCTGATGCCTTTGTGCTCCAGAAAATCGAAGTGCGCTTGCTTTATCCAGTCCCATTCATCTATTTTTGCTCTGTGTAATTATGCAATCAAGAAAGTCAAACATAAGGAAGACACAGAAGATTCTACATGCTTAATAAATATTTCCAGCGTATGTATCACCGGCGGCATTTTTTAAAATTCAATGGCTTGAAATAACACAGCTTACGTTTCTTTTCTCATTGCGCTGAATTTTTGAAAATAGGAAAATTGCCTTTGTATCTAAAAGAAACCAATGAATACTAAACTCAATTCTGTATTGATCATGTGTTGTTACTCCTGGTTAAACGAGTAGTTAACGTTAGGAACAGCATATAATGAGAATGAGAAAGAATCAGGTCATAGCTAACCAGTTGCAGTTGACAGTTATAACTACAGTTAGCAGTAATACTTACATACTCGGCGACAAGCGATTCTTTTCCGGTCCAGAATAAAGAAACGTTTTCATCTTTTGACGTTCTTTCAGTCCCTTCGCTGTAAAATGCCATATGTTAATCTGTCTGTCTGTCCGTCCGTCCGTCTGTCTGTCTGTCTGTCTGCCTGCCTGCCTTCCCGCCTTTGCTTGTCTGCATGCATGTGTGTCCCGTCCAATTTTCTATCTCTCCCGTCCGCCTCTCTCTCTGTCTGCTTGTAATTTTCTTTTCCTTTTTCTTTCCACTCTCTCTTTCCTTTTATCTTCTTCATCTTGTTATCCTTTTTACTTTACTTTCTTCGCATGTTTGTCGGTATGCTGTTTTTATTTCTGCATTTTTTATCATTACAACGTTATTCTGAATACCTTGTGTCACTGTTGTTAGCTTGATCCAATATAAGCGTCGAAGTTCTGACGTGTACAATATAAATTATTGTGTGACCCGTGATTTTGCATTTTTACCTAAACAACCATTAACATTTAAAACATTTTGTATTTGTCTACTTTACCTTGGACTCCACTTGATTTCCATTGTCTGCAGCTTCCCTGTAATGTAATATTAAACACATTGGTGAACGTAACTTACACAATATCGACATGTGTACAACACCAAATAAATACTTAAAATTTCATCATTGTTATATATACCTGTTCTTAGACAAATAAAATTTAATCCATAACCGCATTCGCGTCATGTCACAAATAAAGACGCCGCAATCATCTAAATTTTGTTGTTGCGGAACCTGAATATTAGAAATATGGGTTTAACTACTTTTCTTAATGTATATATTAACGGTTTGCGTTGGTACGCAATTGAAATGATAAACAATTTACTTCGCGCGACAGATAGAAATACTTTAATACAATGCTGGTTAGTGGGACATACACCTTTATAGCAGGAACGATCCACTCCAAATTGGGTTCACAACGCGCAATTTCTTTCTCTAACCACTTCCTACCAATTTGACGTGCATAGAAATTAAGAAATAAAGCATTATTGTATTTATATTATTTATATAGAATATTAAGAACAATTATTATATGTATTTATGTATGTTTATTTGCATGTAATAATTTCAGTTGTTTTTAAAGGTTTATTTCTTAAATACACCTTAAAGTTCCCAACACAAATTCATCACCTATCCTTTCTGTCATAGAATCTAACACAGCCATGTTCACAATGCCACAATTCAATTGTTTTATATTAAAAAACTTATAACAATGTATGTATAAGAAGCATATATGTAACAGGGACATCTTGCAAGCACACAGAATAACTACTTACTGCTGATCTCCAATGTTGCCGCAAGCATATTGGAACTATAATTAAATCTTTTCGAGAAGATTTACCTGTTAAAGAAAGGCCATGCATCTTACTAAAACATCGTGCATTTCTCTCGAAAGGCTAGTGTTTGCACAGCTATTTTGAATTTTTTTTTAACTTCGCTCAAATTTTCCGTGCGTCTGCTATAAACAAACTAGGAACTAACCAAACGGTATTCAGTTACTACCGCACCAAATAGGCCAAATCGAGAAATAGTTATTCTCACACATCATTAGATATATTCATAACACTTCGGCCAATGAGATGTCCTGATTTAAGTCACGTGTATATACCTTGGAAACTCAGTCCAAATCAGAAGCTTAATTTATGCAAGTGGGCAGGGCTTTGAAGCTGAGGGAAATTGACGGGAAAACAATAGATATGTAAATTGTAAATTTGAATACTGTATGTAGAAATCGTTTCTAAATACAGTAAACTGTATTTAGAAATTATTTCTAAATACAGTTTACTGTATTTAGAAAATATTTCTAAATACAGTGTTCAAAGATATATATATATATTCATTTCAACAGTGAGACCAAGCACTCACAGTTCATTACGCAAATAACATATTACAAACACGTTTTACCCTTTTAAACTCAACTACTGTTTCGCGTTAAACGAAATGTTAACAGTGCAATTATTAAATGTATTACTCGACAACATCAACTGTTCTGGAGCAACATTTCGCTGCACCTGATTATCAAATTCAGACCAGTCATATTCACTCAACAACGCATCCAGTGCTTCATCTGCTGTGTCATAATTCAGTTCTTTCTTGTCATTTACCTCCTTAATAGAAAGAACCTCGTCATCCTTCAATACCGCAATACGCATGGTCCAACACTGCTTGATACAGCCATTCTCTGCTCTTTATCGGCCTTCTCGTACGCAAATAAAGCAGACGAAATATGGCCATCGCTCGCGTATTAGTTTTTCCTCGTGCTTTCTTGAAATAAATTTGTAGCTGTAGTTACCCGAAGACAGTGAGCTGTCTTTGTCTCTAGACCGGCTTCTTTCATCAAGGAAGGAAGAATTGAATTCAACTTATGAATACCTACATGTGCATTGTCAAAAACTCATTAATAATTCATGAGGAAACACAAAGGAAATCAGTACCATGTCCGTGGTTTTATACCTGATAAAACTTCTTGACGTCAGAAAGGATACTTATGAACATACAATTTTATATAAAGAATACTAATGAACATACAATTTTATATAAAGAATGCTAATGAACATAACATCCAATAACGAATCGTTTTTGAAGCCATTCAAAACACTCGCATCACGTGTTTTATCAGATCTAAAACACTCGGGCTGCGCCCTCGTGGTTTTAAATCTGATAAAACACTCCTGCTCGTGTTTTAAATATTACATAATCTGTTTTACTCGGCCGAAAGTAAAATGCTTCGTCAATTCTTTCTAACCCCCTAACCAAAGAGATATACTGCTTAAACATATCAACAAGACATGGCTCATGTTCGCCGTCATTATCGGGGTGACAATAATGTGTCACAACTGTTGCTTTCTTCTTTAAATCTTTCAAGCCTCCGTCTACCGTGCAGAAAATATTTTGTTGGCAAGTCAAGGTGTCATTTGATCTGAGTCAGGAAGCGCGCGCTAAGTGACGATCATACTAAAAAATATAAATAAATTACTTTGTTTACAGTTTAACATTCGTTTCGTACACTGTCCTATGCAGAATTTAACAAGGAATCTAATGCCGTTTACAGAATCTCCGTCTACCGTGCAGAAAATATTTTGTGGGCAAGTCAAGGTGTCATTTGATCTGAGTCAGGAAGCGCGCGCTAAGTGACGATCATACTAAAAAATATAAATAAATTACTTTGTTTACAGTTTAACATTCGTTTCGTACACTGTCCTATGCAGAATTTAACAAGGAATCTAATGCCGTTTACAGAATCTCCGTCTACCGTGCAGAAAATATTTTGTGGGCAAGTCAAGGTGTCATTTGATCTGAGTCAGGAAGCGCGCGCTAAGTGACGATCATACTAAAAAATATAAATAAATTACTTTGTTTACAGTTTAACATTCGTTTCGTACACTGTCCTATGCAGAATTTAACAAGGAATCTAATGCCGTTTACAGAATCTCCGTCTACCGTGCAGAAAATATTTTGTTGGCAAGTCAATGTGTCATTTGATCTGAGTCAGGAAGCGCGCGCTAAGTGACGATCATACTAAAAAATATAAATAAATTACTTTGTTTACAGTTTAACATTCGTTTTGTACACTGTCCTATGCAGAATTTAACAAGGAATCTAATGCCGTTTACAGAATCTCCGTCTACCGTGCAGAAAATATTTTGTTGGCAAGTCAATGTGTCATTTGATCTGAGTCAGGAAGCGCGCGCTAATGACGATCATACTAAAAAATATAAATAAATTACTTTGTTTACAGTTTAACATTCGTTTCGTACACTGTCCTATGCAGAATTTAACAAGAAATCTAATGCCGTTTACAGAATCTCCGTCTACCGTGCAGAAAATATTTTGTTGGCAAGTCAAGGTGTCATTTGATCTGAGTCAGGAAGCGCGCGCTAAGTGACGATCATACTAAAAAATATAAATAAATTACTTTGTTTACAGTTTAACATTCGTTTCGTACACTGTCCTATGCAGAATTTAACAAGGAATCTAATGCCGTTTACAGAATCTCCGTCTACCGTGCAGAAAATATTTTGTTGGCAAGTCAATGTGTCATTTGATCTGAGTCAGGAAGCGCGCGCTAAGTGACGATCATACTAAAAAATATAAATAAATTACTTTGTTTACAGTTTAACATTCGTTTCGTACACTGTCCTATGCAGAATTTAACAAGGAATCTAATGCCGTTTACAGAATCTCCGTCTACCGTGCAGAAAATATTTTGTTGGCAAGTCAATGTGTCATTTGATCTGAGTCAGGAAGCGCGCGCTAAGTGACGATCATACTAAAAAATATAAATAAATTACTTTGTTTACAGTTTAACATTCGTTTCGTACACTGTCCTATGCAGAATTTAACAAGGAATCTAATGACGTTTACAGAATCTCCGTCTACCGTGCAGATAATATTTTGTTGGCAAGTCAATGTGTCATTTGATCTGAGTCAGGAAGCGCGCGCTAAGTGACGATCATACTAAAAAATATAAATAAATTACTTTGTTTACAGTTTAACATTCGTTTCGTACACTGTCCTATGCAGAATTTAACAAGAAATCTAATGCCGTTTACAGAATCTCCGTCTACCCTGCAGAAAATATTTTGTTGGCAAGTCAATGTGTCATTTGATCTGAGTCAGGAAGCGCGCGCTAAGTGACGATCATACTAAAAAATATAAATAAATTACTTTGTTTACAGTTTAACATTCGTTTCGTACACTGTCCTATGCAGAATTTAACAAGGAATCTAATGCCGTTTACAGAATCACCGTCTACCGTGCAGAAAATATTTTGTTGGCAAGTCAATGTGTCATTTGATCTGAGTCAGGAAGCGCGCGCTAAGTGACAATCATACTAAAAAATATAAATAAATTACTTTGTTTACAGTTTAACATTCGTTTCGTACACTGTCCTATGCAGAATTTAACAAGGAATCTAATGACGTTTACAGAATCTCCGTCTACCGTGCAGAAAATATTTTGTTGGCAAGTCAATGTGTCATTTGATCTGAGTCAGGAAGCGCGCGCTAAGTGACGATCATACTAAAAAATATAAATAAATTACTTTGTTTACAGTTTAACATTCGTTTCGTACACTGTCCTATGCAGAATTTAATAAGGAATCTAATGCCGTTTACAGAATCTCCGTCTACCGTGCAGAAAATATTTTGTTGGCAAGTCAATGTGTCATTTGATCTGAGTCAGGAAGCGCGCGCTAAGTGACGATCATACTAAAAAATATAAATAAATTACTTTGTTTACAGTTTAACATTCGTTTCGTACACTGTCCTATGCAGAATTTAACAAGGAATCTAATGACGTTTACAGAATCTCCGTCTACCGTGCAGAAAATATTTTGTTGGCAAATCAATGTGTCATTTGATCTGAGTCAGCAAGCAAGCGCTAAGTGACGATCATATTAAAAAATATAAATAAATTACTTTGTTTACAGTTTAACATTCGTTTCGTACACTGTCCTATGCAGAATTTAATAAGGAATCTAATGCCGTTTACAGAATCTCCGTCTACCGTGCAGAAAATATTTTGTTGGCAAATCAAGGTGTCATTTGATCTGAGTCAGCAAGAGCGCGTTACAAAATAGATGTTCAGAAAATTTAGAAAAATAATTGAAATCACATATTTAATATCGCTAGACGCAGAATTGTATAAGGAATCGAACGGTATATTTGGATTCGCTATCTACCGAGCAGAAAATTATTTAGATGGAGCGCGGCTTGTTTGTTATTAAGTCTGAATAGGTTTAATATGGAGAGAATGGGATTAAAGTCTAGCATTCTTAAATCATAATTTTACTTGAAGAAATGTAGTTTGTACGAACGTAAATGTCCTAAATTATCGACGGTAAATGATTATTTTGTGTTAAAGTTGTATTGAATGAGTTAAAAGACCGGCGAAACATTGGTCTGCGAAGCGAGACTGCTGCTCGACCGCGCCCCCCCTGGAAGCGCCATTAATTGTCAGACATTGGAACGTGCAAGCACAGTTTAGTGCATGTACTATGTGCTACGATTGCCGCAACTTGTCTCACATGCAACGATCTTGACCATTGATTGCACTGCATGTTTCCCGCTGCAGTACACGAAACTTGACTTGGTAAGTTTTTCTTTTCTACTCACTTGGTAAAGTAGTTACTCCTTTGGTTTTGATAACATGACCAGAATATGACTTCAGCTGTGCTTCAGGCTTTTTTATCACTATTGTGATTCCAAGGTGTTGAAGATCTTTAGTAGAAATAACATTACACTGTGCACCAGTGTCAAGCTGAACATTCAGGTATTTATCAGCAATCTTTGCATGTTGATACCATTCATTCACTTTAGTAGCAGTTGTAGTTCCAACTGAACCAACATATACAGTTCATTGTCACTCTCTTCTTTTTCAACACCATAGACATTTTTCTTTCGACTTTCTTTGTGCTTCGATCTGCAATATACTCTTGCAAAATGGTTGAGCTTTCTATACTTTGCACATATCTTACCTTCTGCTGGCCTGCCATGGGCATTTATTTTGTTCATGATTTAGACTGCACACTTGTTGCATGGGTGTCTATCTTCTCTTGTGTTTCGACCATTCCTTTGTCTGCCATCTCGGTATTTGGGTTTTCTTTCTTGTTGTTCTCTGAGGTTGTTTACGTTTTGATCCACATTTCTTGGGTTCGAGCAATATCTATACTGCCTTTTCTAAGGTTAGTTCAGATCCTTCTAGTATCAGTTTCTCCCTTGCTCCGGGTATTTATATAATTATATCCACAATCTTTGACTTCGATCTTTAGCTTGGTCAAGAACTGTTCGAATGGCTCCTTTTCTTGTTGACCTATGTTGTGAAACTTGTAACGAGCAAAAATATTATTCGATTTGGGCTTCACATACTCTTCGAACTTTTGGTAGTATAAGTGCTGAGCTTCTTTGCATCTTCACTTGATAAATTCCACGTATTGTATACATCTCGGCCTTTCTCACCAACCCATATCATCAGATAATTACATCTTTGTTCTTCTGATTTACCTTTTAGTGGGCCACCAAAAGCAAATTCACAATGTTGTTGAAACGATTTCCATGATGCTGCCGGCAAGTCAGTACCGCTTGACCAGTCCATTTTTGGCTATAGAACGTCTGTGAAGGTAGTCTCCTTCGCAGCCGTCAGTTCGGGCTCGTTCTCACTCGGCCCCTCAACTACCGGCTGCTTACCCGAGCAGTGAATTCCTTTCCAATTGTTGACCAATCAGAGCCAGACTTCCAATATCTGGAAACCTGACCTCCGACCTTGAGCTGCCGTTTCAATGTTCGAAGTTTGAACCAATATTTATTTCGAAAACTGTTGCTTAAAATTTAGTAAAAATTTTGCGTAAATGGAATCAATAAGATGATGTTGTAACTGTGAATCGCAATATGAATACATGTACATAAAATAAAGTTAAAAGCGCCACTGCATGGAATATGAAGCTGAATAACATTGAGGTTGCTAGCCAGACATGGCCAGACATCCCCGTAAAATTTATTATCGACTAGATACAGATTTCGCCGACACTTCTAGCTTTTTTTAAACTTTTCGCACAGATTTATTTACACGACCAGCAAGAACATATTCATAATACCATTCTTCGTAAATTTTGTAAAGCTCTGAGCTATAGTAAGCGAAATATTTGCTTTCAAGTAAACTAATTCGGGCAGTCGCTTCAGACACTATAAAACCGTTAACACCTTTGAGCGTTTGTTTACAATCTCCAATTTCTCTCAACGCTCTTACGCTTTACACCGACTTTCACGCTTATTGGTTTGCATAGGCAGCAAGAACATAATCAAAACAATATTCTTCGTAAATTCCGTGAAGTTCTAGGCTAAACTTTTCAAAATATTAGCTTTCGACTAAACAAATTACACATAACACTGGCCCAGCACGGCTTTAATTATTTAGCACGACAATGGTGTGATTTCATTGGTCCATGTACACAAAGGGAATGGAATGTAGCTCTCGGGTGAGCAGACGTTAGTTTGGGGAGGTAAGCGAGCCATAAGAACGTCTGCGAAGGAGGCTACTGTGAAGGTGGCTAATTTTTGGCGTACTCGAGACTGAAAATCCTTCCATTTCACTTAAACTTGTGTTTCAGTTTATCTTCTTTGTATTTCTTCTATTGTTCTGCTCGGATGGCTATCTTTTCAAGCCCAATTTAATGGATTACTCCTGACACCATGTTATGTTTGTATTCGGTACGCCATGTTAATTGGTAACAAAGACAATGTATATTTAGTCAAATAATGCTTTTCAGCATACATCATTATGCATGCATTACAATCGCCATATTTTGGGTATCACGGAAAACCGAAGCAGAAAATCTATTCCCAATCAGTTTAATATTAAAATTATAGCGTAAGTTCTGCCTGTCTTGGGTTATGGTTGTGATTAGGATTGAGGTTGACGTTTTGGTTAGGATTAATAACCTAAATGTTAACAAACCATACAACCTCAATGTGCTGTATGTGACGTGTACGTTAAAACTAAAAAATTAAACTAACCTTATTTATACTGGACAACTCCATTAGTCACGTCTCAACTATATTCTCCCTATATAAGGGCTACAGTAAACACCCACGTATAAGAGCCTAGTGGATTAAGAACCCATACAGGCTGAAATTTGGAAATTAGACCCCATTTTATAAGAACGCATTCAGCCTGACATTTAAAATAGGTTATTATTTTTAAGATCAGCCCAATTAAGTTAATTCAAAAAGCAGGCATTGTATGAGTAAAATGTACTTTAAGTACAGTTCATGTTCGCGTGCCTGTTTTGGGTCAAAAAATATTTTAGCGCTAAGCATTGTAAGACAAGTAGAACTTTCAACATTGTAAACAAACTGCGGAAAATGTATTATACTGTATTTCCCTAGATTTTGAATGATTTTGTAGTTTCTGTGGCACGACTGAAATAATGGGCTTAAAGTACTGGCTTAAAGTATACATGGGTGTTTACTGTATCTCAGTCAAATCAAACCCGGGTCATTGAAGTGATTAGTTGAAAAGAACGTGCGTTAACTACCATGCCACCAACATCTTTCGGTACACGGTGATCTTGCCGAATTTTGCTCAACTTCGTCGAATAATTCCTAATTAGATTTGATTTTAATTTGCTGGCATGCACTACAGTCCACACTTCTTATGTTGTTGGGGTTTTTTTTGTTAGCAACACCGACGACAACAACATCGACATTAACGACGACTTTACAGAGTGGAACACCATCAGAAACCGAAGCAACTGCGACGACAAACACAGAAACAAAAGCAGAGACAGAAACGTCAACAAAAATCGGGGGGGAAATTTCCTCGACAAAGCAAGCTTTTGGTGGAAATACTAATTTTCGAAACAACAGTGAAAACAAATCAACTACAGTGCTGCCAATAGTGTTACCAATTTTGGCTGTACTATTAGTTTCTCTTGCAATCATATTTTTTTGGAGGAGGTGAGTATCCACAGATCTTATAGACATATCACTTCCTTTTAAAAAATTGTAAATGTTTATTGCGCTGATACATGCAGTACAACTAAACTATACTAAACTAACTTATATTTATACTGGATAACTCTATCAGTTATATCTAAACTATTATCCCTAGAGGTCAAGTAAGGGCCATCCCTCATTGTTACAGTATTACTACAAGAGGAAATTGGAGTACCCGGGGGAAACCTGTGGTGTTTGGTAGAGTCAAACTGGAAGCAGTTTTCTCACATGCGGCCAGGTCATTGAATGACTCTCATGAGGCGGTCAACCATCTAAGTACTATCCCAGTCTAACTGGGCTTCACGTTGGACTGTATATAGTGGTGAGAGGCAGCGCTCTAACAGCACACGCCACCCGTGTTTTCCCTACGTGCTGGGGGTGTTGGTGGCACAGTGGTTAGCGCACGTGCCTTTCACCTCTGCGAACCAGGTTCGATTTCTGCTCTCAGCAGTTATCGGATTGAAAATTTCACCTTCGTTGTCGCGAGCTTGGGACTCATGTGAAGATCTCTCCTGTGCTTCTATAGGCTTTTTCACCGGGTTCTTCGGTTTTTCTCCCTCCGTTAAATCAACATCTACATCTTAACTATTTCATACATTGTAATTCTTGTAAAGCTATACGTATTTATCTATTCTGTTGTTCAGTGTAATGCGCATTCGATCATCACGTCACGGAGAATGCGCAATATAAATCATAAATTATTACTGTATTATTATTATTATTATTATTATTATTATTATTATTATTATTATTATTATTATTATTATTATTATTATTATTATTATTAATATTATTATTATTATTATTATTATTATTATTATTATTATTATTACAAATCCTGAAATGCTAACTTTTTAAAATTATTGTACTGTATATTTGTTTTATGTTGTTATATATAGTTATTAGTTATATATTGTTAGTGTTGATCAAGTAGCCGATTGTAAATTACCTTAATCATTAATAATTTATTAGCGTTCCAGCCAATCCAATTTCAAAAAAAATTACGTCATATATACCCCTGTAAACCCCGTACAAATTAACGCAAAAAAATTCTAATTAGTTAGCAATTGAAATTGTGTAAAAAGTTGTAAAAATCCCCAAAATCATAGTTTATAGATTGCGATTATTGTCTAACTGAGGACGAAAGTTATGAAAGAAATGATATAAATATAGTGAATTTAGTTTTGACGATTATTTTATCTAGTTGAAAACTGAATAGCTAAATAATAATTATATTAATGCAGTAAACATTACATTTCAAGGGGCAAATCACTTCAAAAATCTCGTAGATTTCGCCAAAAAATCCATAAAATCCTTGAAAAATTAATAAAATCTCTAGAAAATCTTTGGAAAATCACTAATATCTTTAGGCAATCAGTCATAATTAAAATTCTTTGAAAACCCATAAAATGTTTGGAAAATTCAAAAAATCCCCCCTATGAGAAAATTCAAGCATTTTTAAAAAATCAAAAAATCTCGTATACATTTTAGAAAGTGATTTGCCTCTCGGTACATTTGGTATAAAATCACCCAAATCTGCTAAATTTAAACTTTGAAATCTTGGCCAAATATGCACCAATTTTTCCGAGTATTAACGAACATCTAACGATAACTTAAATACAGCAAGAAGTAACAAAATAAATGGAATATTTTTTAACAGGCATAAGCAGAAAAACAATGATGGGTCACCAGAAGTAGAAACAAGACAAAATGTATTCTATGACGCAAGGTAAGATTTATCACAATTGTTTGATTCTTGTAAAAATATTGGAGGTTTCATGAATATCGCGAACAAAACCCGAATGTTAGACAGTTGTCTTGCTAGCCTAGCAGCTAGGATCTCTTAGCAGAATTTAATTTCTTTCATGGAAATTTTAAGAACGTTTATATTAATTCACATTCCTTAGATCTAGCTCGAATGATTATTAAAAACTATACATATGACATTTCTAGAATTAATACTGTTGATACTGCAATGGAAGCCGTGTCTTCAAGGTAAAGTATTGGTACATATATCTATATTAACTCATAACAATAATTAATTATATTACTGAAAAACGTCTCTAACTATATATAAAGTTGGTTTAACCCTTTCATTCCCATTGGTGCCATTTGGCACTTTTATTTTCTACTTTGTCTAACGCCAGACGATTTTAATCGTCAAGGGGAGACCTCCTGGTGGAAGTTAAAGGGTTAACTTTATAATCTTTTTGCTGCAAACTTTTGTTGGTTTCCTGCATTTACACGTCTCTAGATTGTTGATTTTTCTATCTCATTATTGCCATTATGCATTAATTATGAATTGGTTTAGGCAAAACTGATGGTAAAAAGATAGCCAGACCGGCCCAGACTATATAGAAGACATAAAACATTCTATCATGGTTTGTTTTTTTGACGAGAGTTTTCTTTCATGACAACGAGTTTTTGTATTATTATATAGAGAATATTCTTTTATGATTGACTATTTTTCGTAGGTACGAGATGCCCCCGTGGGTTTCTCGTCCGCAGGAAAGCCAGACGCAAGACGTCGCTGTTGTTGGCAGAGACAGCATGAATCTTATTTATGAGTCCGCAGGAATTGTTAACAATGCCAACACCGATCAAGTGTATTGTTCAGCAGACAATGTAGTGTATGAGGCTGGTCATGACATAGCTGAAAATTATGATCCAAGTTCGTCCATATATAATCATCCCGACGAGATCACCACAGATTTGACATACAGTACACCTACCATTTCGTCTCCAAGTGAAGTACATAAAATTCCAGGATTATCGGCAAGCCAAAGTGAACCGGTGCAAGATGGCATTTACGACTATGTTGAGTAATATAATAGTATATATACACTATAATATAGGTGCTATTGATTTATAGTACTGTCTAAGCATTAAGAATGTAGGTTTCCGTTTGTTACGTATTCGATAAGCTTTTAGTTAAAAACAAGTTCGTATCCAAAGCTATATATATATATATATATATATATATATATATATATATATATATATATATTACATATATATATATATACCCTGCCGATGATCTATTAGAGAACAGACACGTCAGCTGACTTGCTTTTTTCGTTTTTCATGCCCCAAATCCGGCAAGAGTTTCGATAAAAACCTTTTAAATTTTTGTATTGTATAAAACAAATAGATTCCATTTGGTTGTCTATTCAGTTATAGATGCACAGAAGACGTCACAACGTGGTAAGAACAAAAAAGAACAGACAACGGCAAAATGGAATCTATTTTGGTCTCAAAATGCAGGCATTTATTCAAAATGGCCGCCAGCCGATTTGTCAATGTGACAGAAGAGGAAATTAACAATTTAAAAGAAAATGTTGTTCCTAAAAGTATAAAAATGTGTATTTATACTAAAACAATTATTCGCCTCAGGCTCAGTGAATATCGGTGAATATTATTCACCGATATTCACCTCGCCTTCGGAGAATAATTGTTAAATATATATCAATCACAAAGTTCGATTTAAATCAAATTCTATTTTCTACCAGTTTCGGGCACCCAGCCCTGTTGGATGTCCATAGCATGGAGACAATGTTGGATCCTTTGTGGGCTCCATCGTTTTGCTCTGCCTCCATTTCTTTCTATTCAAAATATATATAAATATATATTTTTAAGATATTATGAAGTAGGTTGAACAATAACATTCCTTCATAACACATTGTAGTTTGTTTCAAAATTAAGGTAGAGGCATGCACGCAAGTTAAGTCTTATATAGCTTCGTCAACAGGTATATTTGTATCTTCTTACTTTTCTTTTGAGTCAGAAGCAATATTTTGGCTGGAATTGCAGGGAAGAATGAGGGTAGCGAGGAATATTGAGGAGCGGAAGGAAGTTGCATGAAGACGAGTGCCCTCCACAAGTAATAAGAAGACACAAAGTTTTCTGCGGGTTAAAATATTTAAGAAATAGAAAACATTTTCCGTGTTTCCATAGAGTTATAGAAACACGAGTGGAAGTTTGGGAGAACGAGGAATTATAGTGGGAACACGAGCCCGCAGGGCGTTTCCACGCTATTTCGAGTTCTTCCAAACTTCCACAAGTGTTTCTATAACTCTATAGGAACACGGAAAAAATGTTTTCTATTTCCTTTATAAAATAACCTGTCGAAAATAGGTATGGAACGCAAAAATACTCACTGCATCAAAGCGTAAATTCTCCTTACTCTTCATAATGGCGTATAATGGCGTATCCTACACCGTAATGATGGCGTATTGAATGGCGTGGACCTTGCCGTGTTTCCATAAAGTTATAGAAACACGGCTTTCAACCAATCGCCGCACTTGTTTTCAAAATGTTATTTTATAAAGGTTAATAGAAGCCGGGCCAAGCGTTAGGAGTAATTACAGCGACCCATGCATTACTATATGCATGTATGTAAACAGTTCAAACATATATGTTATGAACATCGATTGGACTATAAATACAAAAATACAAAACTTTATTCATCACTCCCTAAAAAGGGCTTTTCAGTGATAATTACTAAATTACATAATGCAAGGTTTCACAATCTTAAAATTATTATCATTCACAATTATATTACTATTAATCAAATTACTATATCACTATTATATTATATTATAACTATTAAAGGGCAATAGCACTAAAAATTAAGTTCTATTAAGAGGCAGCATATTCTCTCATCTCGAAATGATGATTATCGTCATTTTGTGAAATGTCTTAGAAATGACAATAATCATCATTTTTAAAAATGAATTCCCTACCCCCACACCCCACCCTAACTACAAGCCCCCTGGAAACCCTAAACCTAACCCTAACCTCCCGGAAACCCTAAACCTAACCACAAGACCCCCGGTGACCCTAAACCTAGTCAAATCACAACCCTCCGGAAAAATATCCCACCTCTCATACCCCGACTCTCATACCCCGACCACAACACCCGTCTAGGAATTTTAGCTTTATGTTTTTAAGTTTAACATCCCGCATGTGGGACAGAATCTCACTTGAGTATCATGATAATCATCATATTCGTCTGTGTGAAGAAATGATGATTATCGTCATTCTCAAGTGAGAGGACACCTCTACTCAACACGATCTCTTACCAAAATTAAGTGTATGTCTTAATTGTAAAATAGGGCTCAAATTAAGACATGGCCTTAATTTATCTGTCCCACAAGCGGGATGTTAAACTTGAACACATAAAGCTAAAAATCCTAGAGTAGTGGTGTGGTCGGGGTATAAGAGGTAGGACATTTTTCCGGAGGGTTGTGACCAGGTTTAGGTCCACCGGGGGGTTGTGGTTAGGTTTAGGGTTCCCGGGGGGTTGTGGTTAGGGTTGGGGTATGGGGATGAGTTTTCATTTAAAATTAAGGATTATCCTTAATTCTAGGCGAGTTGACAATTTAGGCTATTTCTTAATTTTGGAGTGAGGTCGACTAGTGGACATTAACCAATTCCCCGAGGGTGTCCGCTTAATACAGGTTTGACTATATATATATATATATGCATGTGCATTTATAGAAGTGCGAAACTGTTGGATGTAATCTCAGTTATTAATAGTAAAAAAAAATAAAACAATGTATAAAAAACAATATTAAAGATTTATAGCATTGTATGATATGTTGAATTTTCCGTCAGTTGATATTATTAATTAAGTTAAATGTTGGCTTTGGGGGGCGAGACAGTAGGGGATGATGAGTCGAAATAAACGAACTGCAAGTTATCACAATGACAGCGAGTTTCTACGTTGTACGCATTCCTTTCTTCGTTCATCCGGAAGTCAGGCCTGGGTCTGGTCTGCATGTACGGGCACGTACAGCCGTGACATTGACCTTGTCCTTGATACTGATTTGATTCAGATGACACGACCAGAAAAAATTAAATTTCAAGATTACGTATATATATAAGTGACGATGTACAAGTGCATGTCAAGTGCCATTTATCCAAAGATCAAAACATATACTAGAATTTCATAATGGGACTGATGGATACTTATTGACTTCTGTATTTCTTATGTCTGCATGTAAGGCCCGTTCCAAACGCCGCTCTTCTCATGCGCCGAACCTAATGCAAATCAGCATAAACAAAGGATTTAGGTCATTATCATTAGGTTCGGCACATAAGAAGAGCGGCGTTTGGAACAGACCTTAGGAGGCATATATTTGTGTAGAAATTGTCAGCATGAAGTGGGCAATTAACAAACTGTGAACAGTGAATGTCAACTAAAGAAAATAATCTAAACTAAAAGCAAAAAGAAAATGAAATTTGCTGTCGAGATATCAAAGTACTATATAGTGTCGGTCTGTAGACTGCGAGTAGTTGTATCTGCATGCATGGGAACTATACCGGAACAGTTTCCGAACAATTTCAAAAGGCACATATGTTAATGCATGATTGCAAGAAAACCCCATCTAAACTGTAAAATAAACATTAACAAACGCTTTCCACTTTTTATAGAAGACTTCTGAATGAATTTATAATTAGACTAAATTGGAAAAAAAATTAAGAGAATTCTATATACGTTTTCATTATTGTCTGAGCAGTACCAGGCCACCGGCTAATTGTTGAAACCTGGCGGCTATATGCAATCTGCCTCGGGTATATTTAATACCATGGAAATCTGATTACTGGCCACATAATATTTTCTGTAAAACCATAGAGGGTTATCCAAAGAACACAGACCTACATAAATCCTTCAACGCTTCATTCTTCTCCCAAACATACATCAAACCGCAGGCATATTTTACGACCTATCGACTGAAACTAGACACTTCACGTGAAACTTAACTGGTGTGGTCAAACATAAAGTATTAAGCTCAAAAATGAGCGAAATAAACTGGCAAATTTATGAAACATACCACTAATAACAGTGCGTTGTATAGCTGCTGTGGTGGAACGCTAAGTATTATGCTCCAAATTATAGTCCTCACACAACGCTACTGAAGGTCTCACTACCCACCATATTATATAAAAATTCTGATACACATATATGATATAGTCATTCAATCAGATCACTAATTATAACCAGTGAGTAGGTCAACCAATCAGAGAATGCAGGATTTGTAATATAGTTTATTACCATGCGTAATTAAGACCTGAGAGTGGTTACACTGTTGTAATATAAATTAATTACTCACTTCATTTATATATACCTTTAATTAATCTATTTATTTATTTATATATTTTGCAGTCTATATATAATCCTTTTATTAGGTACCTCTTAGTGTATTTATTTCATCTGATTAGACTAGTATATATATAGTAAACCAGTAATTATGTATATTTACAATCATTAAATATAGTATTTCATCTTTATCTCGATCACATCTTGGCTCTTTATTGTGACTGCATGTGACCGGAAAGACATGAAACATCGTTTGGCCTGGGATTCGTTTTTAATCCAATCTACAGTATTCAATTCAATCTATATATTTAATGAATTGGAAAAGTGTTATAACTATATAATATGAGTGACAAACAGAAGGGAAAAAATGGACGAATAAATAAATGAAAAGCTTGGAGCCTGGAATATAAGTGTGCTTGACGTATAAATGTAAAACCGAAAATACGACTTGTAAGAAGATCCAAGTACTGCTACTGACAGATCATAAGTGGCGTCACATAGAGCATATTTATTTGTTTTCTAGTATTTTTAAAGGATCGTATTTCGAAGAACAGACAATTATTTTGAACTTTGATTAGTGCATGTTGAGGTGATATCTTGATTAAAATGTTGGGTGTCCTTCATTTGAAATGCTTGAATAAACTTTAGTTAAACAATCACGCCCAGTCTGCCCATGTCTATGAGTATAATAGCAAGTACCGAATGACGATGCTCTTCCTGGCACTAGTAATATTTTCCCATGGATTCATTGGTTTAAAAGGTAAGCTGTAGAAAACCCAACTATGGTTAACTTAACATTGGCACACTGAACAGGCGCGATAAATTGTGTAGTAGCAAATACAATGATGTATTACTGTGATCTCTTGACGCTTGATTTCTTAATTTTAAAATATGCATGGTAATATATAAGCTTTAATTCTGTTGTTTGGTGTTATCATAAGCAAACCAAAGTGATAACTTTTGTGCTAAGTTATCACATGCTTCAAAAATTAAATAATAGAACCAGTTGATCATATTCATTCATAGTATTATCATTATATCGTATATAGCGTGCATATACAGCCATATTATAGCCTATTGTGCCTGGAAAGATCATCAATGGCTATATATATATATAGCTGTATACTCTTGCTACTTTATATTAATATTCCTCAGTTTTAAGATATCGGTTCATCATAATCTAAATAGTAATAAATTATAGTAATATAAGGTAGAAAGTTTAAGGAAGCAGTCAAAACGGAACCAGAGCATGTCAGGTGTGCTGTGTGCATGAAGCGAAGCGTGGGCAGAAACAGACTGTAAACGTCTGAAGCTCCTGTTGTTTGCACTGATAAATTTACTGTTCCTAGGAAGCTAAATGCAACTATGCATACAATTATTTTACCTAAACTTCGAAATTGTTGATAGCCTTTCCATTGTTGACTAAATATATGCCCGTGGTCTAGCATGCATCTGTTATTAACATTTGGAAACTGCTTTGATACTTATTGCGTTAGCGTTATATAGGGTCAGTTGCATTTCCAGGTATAATTGAATTGCAAGCAGACTTTTAGTTTCGATTCCAAGAACATCGGTTAAGAGTGGAACTCATTTCGAAAATGTTAATGCAGCTACCAATCAGTATTCTGTCTAGGTCTGACTCTATAGTATAGGATATTAATTTTCGCTTTCACGTTTTCAACAAGTTTATTATAGTTCATCAAGATCAAAAGAACACTGGACACAAAGTCATACTCTATAAATAGATATATTGTCACGTGAAGCTTTCTAATGTCACATGCCACTGATCTCAAGAGAAAATACAGTGCCTGTCACATACTGCCTGGTCGGCAATCCAATTATATATACCCCACGCCACATATGGTCACATCGCAACAATGTCAGGTCATTCATGGTCAAGAGATGTTGAATCTTGATACTCAGAAAAATACCTGTGTTTTAGGGGCTGTTTACATGAGCCGGGCTAGCCCGGTTAAGGGGAGGGTCAACCCAAACTTTGACGTAGATGGGGATTTCTTGTTTTTTGAAGAATTAGAGTATTTGAACCTCTCTTAATAATGTCTATAGGTTTTTTCCGGTTAAACGGTCGAAAAAGATTGAATTTCGCGCAATTT
Organism: Paragorgia papillata; assembly: GCA_035771165.1. NCBI lineage: Eukaryota > Metazoa > Cnidaria > Anthozoa > Scleralcyonacea > Coralliidae > Paragorgia > Paragorgia papillata. Next base: position 2,924,172 of record JAWNZC010000470.1, on the reverse strand, counting down.
TCTGCGAAGTATTCCTTAACCGCGATTCCTTAATTTCGCGATTCCTTAATTTCGATTTTAGTAGCAAGAGAAGTTTTTCAACGGGTGGACGCTTTTGATGAGAATCAAAGCGCTTTTGATTTAGCGTTGCTAAGTTTCCACATTGCCGTATTTCGCAGTTGACGAGGACATCATTAAGACCAATGACCCGATCCCTGGTCCTGTAAAAGAATCTACGGGACCCTCTGGCTTTGTTGCTAACGAGGGAGGCTGTGGACGGCAGGAAACTGGTAGCGTCCGCCATTGTTGCAAAACGTATACACGACCGAGCCTAGAGTAAAAAGTGTGGAAGAAAATATTTTTTTTAAACTTAGAATGAGGAATTTAAGTGTAAAATCTCTCGCTTAGGATGTATTTGGAGTTCCCTTTTGGACTTGCGGTTTCCGTTAGGTATATTTTCTCCCTAATGATAAAATGAGGCTACGGCTCATGCCATTTTGGTGGTGGATATGCTTCCTGTAATAATATGATTTTCCAGGTGGTGCAAGGGCATGTATTGATGTATACGAACAATCATGAAATTGTACTATATTTGCATTAATAACAGCCTCCGTGCCGCAAACTCCCTCGCCAATTCGTATTTCAATTCCCTTCGACCTTCTTCTCCGATTTAAAACGACAACATCACACTACAATCAGCAGCAACATTCGCCAAAAGGCTGTAAACAGTATTAAACCTAATTACATCGTGACAATCAGTCTTTTTGTATCGAAGTGGAAATATTTGAGGAAGAAAAAAGATAGGACCTTCGGGAAGCTGAGGGAGTCACATATAATGCAGGATGCTTCTAACTATTTAAAATAAACAAACACAATAATATTTTTGACCATTTATGCTCGTTTTGAAAATTTAGGACCTTTACAGAACTTTCTTAATATACTTTAAACTTTAATTCCATTTTTCTCAGAATGTGCTTTTTGCGACTTTGAGAAAAGATATGTTGAGATAGATTTAACCAATTGACTTGCACTGTTCAGGGCCAATAGATATTAATAGGTTGTTCGGGATAAGCAGAGGATTTTGTCATATCAATTTTACAAAACAAAAATTTAAAAAAATTCAGTGAACAAGAATTGATGCTATTATTTTAGACGGGTGCTGCGACTCAAGGTTTTTAAATATTGCAAAACCCGCTGCTTATCCCCACCATTATTATGTATACTAATAAGTTGCAAAACAATAACTAAAGCACTTGCATTATATAACCAGATATCTTTTCTCAACTGCATGTTGGTAAATCACAGCATGTGGTCTGTTTGACAGCTTGGTTACTAATAACAACGCTTTGTGAAGCCTAAAAATCATAATTTTCAGAATCTTAGGTTCATGAGCTAGCTGGTGATCACTCACTCACTCACTCACTCCGCCGATGGCCAGAAATCGAGGACAACATGGCGGCAAAGCATGCGCACTGAATCCCTTTTTAATTAATTCAATATGGCGTCCTTCAATAGATTTCTTAAGGAAATATAAAGAACAATCATTTTCGGTTATTTACTATTGTAAATTCCGACATGCGAACGTCCAAAACTTCACCAAATTGAACAATCGTTCAGCACTACAATTTCTATTAAGTTTGGAGCGTCCTAAATAGGTTCCCAAGCCCCTCACAAACATACCTCTTATTCGCTGTTTAACTAGTCTATTAATCTGCTATATCACTTATTTTGGAGCTCCAATTTTGGCTGCTTCTGTGTTGTTTGTCCACGATGCGAACGTCTGAATTTGCTCAGGATGAACGTTACTTTGTTTTGCGGAGTTGTTCGTTCCACTTTTTCGTTGTTTAATAGGTTCCCAAAGACCTTAAAATGTACGATTTATTGCAGCCGAGTCGTTGTAATTTAATCCATCAAGCGCCAAGATAAATACTGAACTCGGCGTGAAGAAGCAATGCATTCCTCGATAATTTCGGGTTCTTGTCCGCCATTTCTTATGGAGCTGTTGCTAGGTTGCCAGAGTCTTAACCACTGTTATTATTATTAAATGTTACTGTGGATTCAGAAATAATAACCGAAATTTATGCGGCAATTTTTGTGAGTATGAGTGTACAGGCCTGTCTAGACGATTAAACCTTTTGTAATTTGATATTTGAGTAAGAAATGGGTCAATAAGACATTTTAGCGAATAACTCTACTTTAATTTATTGCTATAGACTTCTGTTTATAGCCGAAATGATCGATATTTAGCCATCAGAATTTTCAAATTAATATTTCCATCTAAATATGAGCCCACAGGCCACTGCCGCTGAGTGTCCTGGATTTCTAGCCATATAGTTTGCCATAATTTTGAAATAAAGACAAGCTTATATGGGCTAATGAAAATGTGGAAGTGATTTGTACTTGATTCACGTTAACCCTCCCCTTAACTGGGCTCACGCGATTGATGAGGATCTCACTGTGGTTTTGAAACTCGCATAAACTAAATGTACAAAGAAGATCAGAATTGATTTAGTTTCAGATGTAAACGAATCCTAACGTTGATTAAAATCTCTTTTTGCGGCCGAGGAAAGAATTTCATGTAAACAGCCCCTCAACCTCGTACCCAGGGTCTGAGCAGCGGAGATAAGACCCTGGGTACGAGGTTGACAGCCCCTTAGTCAGCAACCGAATCTTTAACGTTATAGAAAGTTATAAAATGATTAACTGCATGATCAAATTTTAAAAAACAAAATACTGACGTTTTGAAACTTAAAGTCCTTTATCAGTGGAAGATTATCAACTTCAAGCTTCTTTATACGTTGTATACGTAAAACACGGAACAGGGAGGCAAAACAGCACTTTACTTTTATCTGAATCAGATTAGCGTCTGATCTGATTGTGTAATTATAGGCAGATAGTATTTTTTCCTGCTGCACTACAGATATACTGTGTATTGTTGTCATTTATATGGATATAAAAACAAACAAAAATTAGTGACAAAAATTAGATCGAACGCATTGTTCCTGTTTGCAAGGATTTATTTCACAGTCATGCCAAAAAAAACAAAAAACGATTTGCATGCGCATGTACTTTCAGAGTATCCTCGACATAAAACTTGCAGCTCATCGCAGGCAATTTTAGTAATTCCAGGTATACTGCCATGCAGCATTCTCGTCCCCAGAGCCTCTCCTGTGCTAGCATCCAGTTTGTTTTCTGGCTACTCCTGCCCTTCGGCGGTATTGGCGACACGCCTAAAATGCTGCTATTGGCTGATTGCTTCAGCGTGAAAGTGAATACATTCCTATATCAACGTTACGTGAACAAAAACGTGGAACAGAGAGTTTGATTGCATGCGTAATTATATAGAGACTATATATATAGTGCTACATGTATAGTAATTAAGTCAGAGCCGGATTAGGGTTGCGCGGGCCGGCAGCATATTTTCAGCGCGGGGCCGCTTGACCCCCTCTGCTCGACGGCGTTGTGAACACGTTGCTCAAAAAAAATACAAAATATTAAAAATTCTTCCTTTTGTCCCCCAAACGATTAAACGTTGCCTGCGTGTTTACAAAAAGGGAAACTATATGTCAATAATTGTGTCTGACCTATCTGCGTGCTTCTGAACAGTTAACCTGAATACATTATATATTATATACAAGAAAAAAAAAATTAAAAGTTAGAACAGTTCGAGATCATAAGACTCAGATAAATGCGATGACAGTATTCGGAAAACGTTTAATCTGACGTCGTCGTCAGCAACGTCAGCAGGAGATACAGTACCTCGGTCATCCAGCAAGGGAGCTACTTTAGTCCCAGTTAGAAGTAGTCGGTCGCATTTAATGATTTCTTAACAAATTCTGTGTTTAGAAAACTAAAAAACTTTAATAATTCGTCAGGCAGACTGGCTTCAAGATCTGTGGGGTATGCTTTTTGAAGGCTCTCCGCACTCTTGACCACCCGCGCTTTTTGGGGTCCCCCGCGCTTTTTAGGGAGCCCGACGCTTTTGGGGGAGCCCCGCGCTTTTTGCCCCCCCCCGCGTTTTGTCGGGCCCCACGCTTATTCGGACTCGCGCTTTTTGGGAGGGCCCGCGCTTTCTGGGGCCCAACGCTTTCTAGAAAGGAAGTGCAGAACAAAAAAATGCGCAATCAGAAAGCGCGGGGGCTCCCGAAAGCGCGGGCCCGCGGCATATGCCGCTTTTGCCATATGGTTAATCCGGCACTGAGTTAAGTGTAATGAAAGGTTATCTGGAAGGTTTCTCGGTTTGCCAAATGTATCTTTGCCGTTGACTTTAAAATGATTTAATCTACCGAAACGCTTTAAACTATTAGTAAAAATGAATATTCTAGTTACGAACTTTTAAACATACCTCTTGAATAATTTTACCCTCTATACTGTATTGTATACACTACTTAATACTTGTGCCGAATCAGAAACTGATAGCAGCAATAATGCTTTGCAACCTAAATTAAAATCATTCCAAGGAACTGTTAAAATTGTCTATCACGCTATAATCAACAACTAACTACCGATGGAGTACAGAAAGTTTTTCGCTAGCAACCGCGCCATTTCAGATCTAGTCAGTACTGAAAACACGACGCATGAATTTTAATGAAAAGGTTTAGTATATGCCCAGTGGCGTAACTTTGGGCTAGGGTGCCCCTGGCCCAAACTGAAAAGGGCCCCCCCCGGCCCTGGGGGACCATGCCCCAGAAGTGCATTTTCGGCGATTTCTGCGAGGAATTTTCCAAAAAATTAATCGGTATAACAAGGGGAAATTATCATTATATCAAACGTTTGTTAGATTATAAGAATATTCATCAACCCGTTACGCGTTGATACCGGCAGGCGAAGCCGTGTTATATCAAGAATATAGTTACTGACGAAAATACCCTAATCACGTATAAACACCGTTTTTTTTACAAACAAAACAAAACAAACTAACCTGGCTCTTACACTGCTGCATTAAAATCAAAAATAAAACATTTTGTTTTTATGATTTGGGTGAACACAAAAAAGGTTAGTCTAACTGCTATACCTGAGATAATACAGGTCTTTTGACAATACACTTCAACTTTATAGTTTATATCCTGCCGTTTGACAGAGAAAACTTCACGATGGTAATTTGACCATGAGCAAAAGGCCTGGGACAAGCAGCAGAATAGAATCCATTTTCGTACCTTTATTAATTACCTGTTGCAACGTTCTGTATTTTTTTTAAACTGTTTGAAACTTCGTACCAATATTTAAATGATGGAAAGCTATATCTAGTTCAACGACGACTGACTATTTCCCAATAAATACGTGAAAATGACGGAATGTCGAAATCCCCCATAAAGGACATCCGACATCGACTCAGGGGGCCCCCTGTGACAGGGGGTGACATGCAATCGACGGTATTTACCATTGTATGCCGTATTAAGTATTTTAAGAAATATGCGCGACTGAAAATATACATGGTTAAACGTAAAATTTACCATCCTTTTCGGTAAGGTCAACGTCAATCAGTATGTTATGTTTATACTGAAAATAATCTTTTTTATCTAACTAGAATGATCTTGGTCAGCTAGATGGAACTTATAGTTACCATGCACAATCCCATCTTTTTTTTGGTAAGATCAATAAATATGCATATGTTAATACTTGAAGTTATAATCGTGTTTATCTTGGAACAGGGATATCTTGGCCAGATGGAACTTATGGTTTACCACAATCTCTTTCGGGTTGCCCAGATGGAGAAGGCGTAAAGTGGAAGACAGGATGGAGACGACAACACCTGGAAAGGAAAATTCCAGTGAGCCTCAACAGCATTTCAAAATCTTCACATCTTAATGCGTCGCTCCTACAGAATCAAGATGCAGGTATAGAAAGATCGTTTTGTATCAAAACAATTTCAAACACTGACGACACTGGTACCACGTGGCCTGCAGGTACAGTAAACTGATGTTTTTAGAGAAAATATACTTTCTTGGTTTTTAGATCTGATTGTTTGTGTAAGATTACAGATTTATTATAAATATAGTAATAATTTATATACAATTGTCACTACCCGCAAGTAGCTTAGCTAGTAGTAAGGCTTAAAAGAACCACAGTATTACCAAATTTATTTAATTACAAATTGCAAATTTTGTGTATACGCTGACTGACTGACTGACTACCTGTCATGATCGTTCGTTCATTTTCCGTTTTCCGTCTAATTCTGTTTGTTTGTTTGTTTGTTTGTTTGTTTGTTTGTTTGTTTGTTTGTTTGTTTGTTTGTTTGTTTGTTTGTTTGTTTGTTTATCTGTTTGCATGTTTCTTTTTTTGCAGTAAATATTATTTCTGTATTTAATATGTACTTGCCAAAATACGGACGACTTAATTTAGAGCAAACATGTGTATTCAATTTCAATCCACATACATCTGATATGTCCGCGCTAACGTTTAGAAAGTGCAATTATGACTGTAAATCTGTAGTCTTAATCAGTTTTCCATCTGAGCCTCAATAGAAGGTTGCAGGTTCCATCCCTCTAAGGTTTATCGAACATTTAGTTAAGAGTATCTCATGAGTTTTGCGACGTTTACTATACGTCTGTTTAATGTTTTAAAAGTATTGGAATTATATATGTTATATATTACTACAGTAACTGGCAAATTTAGAAAATAATTGTAGTTTGTTCGATCGAGTGAATTTTTACAGTCTATATTAATAATATAAATAAAACTTTTATATGCATGTACATTAGATATTAATATAATCCATTTTAATTTTAGGCAAATACTGTATCTATAAGTATGGTGATTCATGTCCAAGAGGAATGAAGACAGGGTCTGTTCTTTGGGATGACATAAATACTAATAACAGAAATGAGCATGGAGGTATCCTTCCAGAAGGCAACTACGATAATGATACAAAAATAGAATATTGTTGTCAAGACAACGGCCATTGGAACGATCCCATCGATCTACCAGTTGAGAGACCATTTTATTTGTTGTCCTACAAGAACGCAGTTTGCCAGCACGTCAAGTGGGCTGTACGTTCGCTAGAAAGTATTGTATATGATACAGAAGACGATCATAATGGCGATAAATCGAATGGATCGCACATTTATGTAAAGTTTGAGAAGCAGTCTTTAGTAACTTCATATTATTGTTACTACAGAGGTAAAAGTATTTGTTTATGCGCTCGCACTGCAAAGAATGAGATATATAAATATTAACGCATGCAAAGAAGCAGGTTAGGCGCATACAGGACAGGTAATTACATTGCAGTTAATTGGTTTATGATGATGATGATGATGATAATGATTATGATGCATGATGGTGCTAATTAGGATCATGCAGATCATGATCATGGTTATGGTCATAGACATTCGAAGCTTGCGAACAACTTTGGGCGTTAGCCAATCACGTTTGTTAAAAAGAAAGATCATGTGATCTACTCGATCACTTCATACAGAATGTTCTATTTTTAGACAATTTCTTGTTTGAGAATATTTTTTACTCGTTTTGTACATGTTGAATAAGCCAAAACAATTTAGTGTTAAAAAAACGGTACGTTACAATTATGCAATATCCACAGTGATGTAATCTTTATGAGATAAATGCACTTACAATATGATGAAATATTATTTATACTATTAATACTTAAGAAACCAATTAATGAACATACATGAATGATCGGGGTTTTTGTCAACTATATATAATTATGCATGTATGACAATAGAAAAAAAAATATTGTCGAATTAGTATTTTTTAGCGATTTACAAATATTAATTTAATATTTATTTATTTTGATTTTGCTTTACAAATTATGAATGATAATATTATGCCTCATTTAAAACAGTGGACTACGATTTGACCTAATACGAAGTCATCGTCACGCCAGTCAAAAGGAAAAAGAACACGTTAAATTGTTAACTGTATCTAAAATTTGACGAGTTTATAAAATTATTTTGTGGGAAAATATTGAATATTTTGATAACACAAATATAAATTAAATTCTATTTTACGATTTTAATTAATTTGCGATGTTTTTATTTCTAGCATGTAAATCCATTTTTCGCAATATTACTGGATCTTTCTCGTCAAAAGACAGTAGTCACCAGTACTGCTCCTGGACGATTGCAGTAAAAGAAAATCTTGTTATATCTCTTAACTTCACTGAATTCACTATTCCTGATTGTAAGCTCAATTATCTCGATATTTACGACGGTTATGACACAAAGGGAACTTTATTGGGAAGATACTGTGGTCCAAACGCCATGAAGGCAGTCAGCCTAAATTCTACAAGGAACACTCTTTTTGTAATGCTAAAATCTGGTGGGAATTTTGAAAGCCTAAATTGGAATCATGTTAGGTTCAAAGCAGTATACAAAACCATGGTTAACTCAAAACGTGAGTAAAATAAATAAGCCATATCATGTCTTTTGAAATTAATACTTTATTTAAAATCAGTAAAATTCACGTTTACTGGTAGTAATTTTTTTATTTAAATGTAAATTTATCTATTTATTTACTTATTTGTTTATTTGTTGGTTTGTTTGTTTGTTTGTTTGTTTGTTTGTTTGTTTGTTTGTTTGTTTATCTATTTATTTATTTAATTATTTGTGTATTCTAATAATGATGAACGAGGTTTTTAAAAATTATTACTTAATATACTAATCATAACCGAAGCGATATTATGAAAAGGTGTTTTGCATACACTAACAGGAAAAGTTTGGAATAACGTACGTATCAGATCATACGGATATAGGCAAGAATTATTAAATGGTCCAATCTTGTCTTAATTTAGATTGTCACGAGACTCTTACACCAAATACTGACAAGGGTTCTTTTACCTCGCCTATGTTTCCAACAGAGAGCTATCCTGATAATCAGAACTGCTCTTGGACAATCTCATCAAATGATAATGACGTCATCTCACTCATATTTACTTATTTCTATTTACCTGGCAACTGCGAGGAAAACTACATAACTATATACGATGGACCAAATACAATCTCGCCAATTCTAATCAAATTATGTGCCAAAAACATTGTTGCAAACTTGCCATGGAATTCAACTGGGAACTCACTTTACATCGTTTATAAGTCAGGAGCAAATTCAAAGAAAGACGCTCGAAAAACAGTTGGTTTCAAGGCCAAATACAAAGTCATAAAACGTAGGTATTTTTACGAAGTAAAGTGGATGCCGATGTACTCCATTATTTAGATATTTAGTTCATTACATAAAGTCGTTCCACAAAACGCTAAAAGTTGGCAAAACGTTGCTTAGAATAAAATAGCTGCCACTAACACTAGGCGGTTATGTTTTCACCTTTGTCTGTCTGTCTGTCTCCGGGTATCTCACACAATACTGCACATGCAGGTTTTTATGAAAGTTTGTGGAAAGATTGATCATAAACCAAGGACCAACCCATTAAATTTTGGTTGAATTTGATTGAGATTTGGATGAGAATTGAATAAAAATCTGACCACAAGATTGCTTGATTGCGGTCATTATCTTTATTTTATGCAAACATTTTTGCCTAATTCCGGTACGAGTGCAATCAAGCATTTTATTTATTTATATACATGTCGTGTGTACGGGATGACTCGTTTTCCCCATCTCTAATAACCCGCTGGAGGAGTTATGCAGTTTCTGAGTGTGTGCCCTCTTATATAAAAATATCTTTATATAAAAATATATAAAGCACTTAATATTATTGTGTCTTTACTTTTATTCAACAATAACAATTTAATCCACTCGCTCGTACGATCTAAACTCAACTTATTATAGCTTGTCTACAAAAACTGAAAACCTAATATCTATTACTTAATTAGAAATCACACGATTGTCACCTTAATCCTTAAATGACTTAATCGTGTCCGTTTCCATAATTAGTTAATCATATCACAAGAAATATAAGAATGACATGCAATGAATGCTGTTTGAATGACGGCATTACTTGATTTCAACAATAACCGCTGTAAAATTTTCATAGTCCAAGTCGTGGGCGGACCTGTAATGTACGTCGTAACGTTTGATGCAACCCAACTTACATTATAACTTTCTTGCTTAGCCTATCCAAATTTTCAGAACTATAAAAACTCAAGATTTCTGTCATAAACAAACAGGTTTTTGATACTGTAAATATCGTTGAACTGCCCATGAGCCGTGACTGAGATCAAACAAATCCGCATATAATTAGGGCTCAAGAAAACAACAACAAACCGTGAAATTAGTGCATTATTGATAAATGAAATCTTTATAAATATTTATATAGATAAGTATAGGTTGTATGCCGAGACAGGGGTATACGAGGTATATAACCGTCTTATAATTTCTGTATATATCAAATAACTTAATTTCTTATATGATTACTTTTTTTAAATTTACTTGTCAGAAGAATCATTTACAACACAGAATATCAAAAAGACTTCAACAGAATTTTTTTCACCATCGAACCCATTGGAGACGGCATCCAATAACCCGCTCATACAGCCTACTACAGAAAAAATCCAATTAGCCACTAGAAAGATATCAAATGAAAGAAAGAATTCAGGACGTTCAAGTCAATTGGTCATAATTTTAACAACTTCCTTAGCATCCTTGTTTTTATTGCTTATAATATTGGGTATTTTATACAAAAGAAGGTAGGAATTACATGCATATCATGCAATTTATTAATATTCAATTGTTTATGATTGAGTGGCTTCTCCACGTGCAGGCAACTCCTTGGGGAACTGGTGCTCTTTCCCTGGAGGAGCTGCCTGCGGAGGAGGCTGGGATTGAGGGCCTGTTTTCAGAACGTCTATTTCTAGGGGGGACGGTTACTTGAAATCTTGAAGTGCCATGGTTGAAGGGTGAGTTTAGGATATTAAAAATACGCCGTGGTCATCAGTGGCGTGGTGGCAAGTTTCAGGCTGGGGTGGCCAGATTAGCTTTGGTGCCCCCCCCCCCCCACCCCCCACCCCCCAAAAAAACAAAACAAAAAAAAAAATTACATTACTGTATTTGATAAATGATCACATTTTTTGTTTTTAAATAACTGAAGTAGCAATATATAATATTACAACAAACAATGGGTTCTCTCAAAGACCATGCCAATGCAAGCGGCGAAGTAGCGGCAAACCTCTAGGGGGGTCCGGGGGCATGCTCCTCCGGAAAATTTTGAAATCTAGAGTCTCTGATATGCCATTTCCTGCATTTTGGAGTGAGATTTTACAGAATTCTGAAGATTATAAAACTTCATAGAAAACACAAAAGATTACAGATTTCAGATCTTTATATCCCCCCATTGAAGACCAAGCTATACAAAGAAATAGGTTTATTTTGTTAAGTTTTGGCGCCCCTTCTGCAACCGCAGCTGGGGGGGCCCTGGCCCCCCCTGCCACCACGCCACTGGTGGTCATGTTCATCGCGGTCAGACGAGCGTATATATATAATCCCTTTGAAGGATCTTTGGAGCAATCTAAGACAGCAAAACATCATCTTAAGAACTAATTTGAGGGGGGGATCTTGTTTTAAGAATTTTTCTTAATCACTCATTTTAATATAAGCCATTGGAAAATGGTTGTATCAACTCAGCCAATCTTAATGAAGTATTTTTACTATTCTATATTACAATGTGTTATATATAATTTATCACAAGATTAATTTTTTGTCGATCTTGTGCAAAGATTTTTTGTTTTCTCTTTTTCATATAGCGCAGTAGTTGATGCATGGTTTAGCAATGTTTACTAAACATTGGTAAACATTGGTAAACATTGGTGAACATTGATGGTTTACTAAACAAGGTTTACCAATGAACTCAATAAATTTAAAGCCAATGTTTTCTATAGCTGTATAAACATGCACCAGCATGCAAAAAACAAATTTTATAGCTGCATTAAAATGTTTTCGTGGTTTGAACCATTTTCTAAAGCAGTTAGAGAATGGTTTCTTAAACCGTGTAAATTTAAGCTGGCGCCGCTAGTGGACTATAATGGTAAATATGTTCATTAATAATACTTTCTATATTTTTAAATGACAGGTCGCACCATCTCGTTTTGCATATCACTTGGCTAAATATAGTGAAAATGTTTTTATTTTTTATATAGGTTAATAAGTACGCCAACATTTGTGCCAAGGTAAGTGCAAAAAATACTGTGTGGAAAATTGACTTTTGGGGTCTTTGGGGTTGGGATTTTGTGTGAAAAGGATCTATATATATGGTCGGCAATGTTTCCAAAACTATATTCGATGTATTCCAATGAAATTTGTACAGGTTGATGATGTACTAATTAGCAATTAAACAACGAGTCCGAGTTTTCTATAATTGTCTTAGTATAAACCAACTAGCTAGTCGGACAAACTATTATTTTATAGACAGAAACAAAGTGAAACCTCAGTATGCAAAACGCGAGTTTTCTGCAATTATTTTGCATTTAAATGTGACTTTTTTGCTACTATAGCATGGTCTATTACCAATAGACAGTGCATGAGTAGCTCAGCCATTCAGAATACAGCATTTTAATTTGTAATAGTCCACTAGTTGATTTATACTAAATCTGAATATACGTTACATTATATTTTTGTTGTCATGACAACAAGTTCTGACATTATTATAATCAAAAAGTATTTTTTGGATTATTTCTGATTGTTTGTTAAAATGGAGGAGTTATGCATGTATCAACATATTTTTGACTTTTTGTTTCTGTTTGTTTGTCACCATGCAGAAGAAAGGACAGGAAACAATCTGAAAATCCAATTTATGAGCAGACCAACGAATGCTCAAGCAACAATCCTCTGTATTCTTCCGGTCCTGTTTCGTTGTACGAAGAAGTGAAAACGAAGAAGACTTTTTCACCAGACACCCGTGAAAGTCATGTAGTTATCAATCTCAAACCAAAAACGCATGATGTGAACGAACGACACTACGAGACACCAAAATTTGAATGATCAAGAATGAATGATGAGACATATGATGATGCAATGATGATACAGTAAACATCTGCTATTGTTAGAACCTTAGCTTCCGCCTATATATGGATCTCTAGCATGCGTTTCAATTTCAAAACACTTTTGGCTGCGACACACTGGCTAAAGATTCTCTGGCCGACATTTGGAATTTTTGCTTCTGGCATTTGAAATGTGTGTTCTTATTTTTAAAAAATAATACTAATTTGAACAATACTAAATCTGCTTTCAGTTTCTTTATAAACAACTTATATACCAATATATACAGAATCATAACAGCAATGACTTCAAAATGAATTGCTAATTAGTAAATAATTAATAACTAACTAACTCCAGTGGTATTTTGGGGTGATTGAAATGTATCAAACCAGTGCCACTACAAATTACAACTGAAATGACATGTTTTTAAAGCTTTTATTTGGTACCTGAAAAATAATTCAGAACATTTTTTATGGGAACCTGGCATCCTGATTTTTGTTAGATATCAAATATATATATAGTAAGAATTTAATTCAGGCTAGTTTTGTAAAATGTATATAGGTTCTTAAATTTTTAATAGCGGATCTTTACTGTATTGCCTTCCGAACATGGCATGAGTCACTGGAATAGACTGGTAGGGATATTGGCGATACATAGCCGAGTACTTTGATTTGTCCATCAGGAATCTATGCATAATGCATAATGTATACAGATAAATATATCTGTTAGAAATTTTATTTGTGTCAATATATACATTATTTTAAGCTTAATAATTTATGCGCTAAAAATTTGCCAACTTTTCGTTCATAATTTATTAGTTAATTACCGTGACCAGTTAACGGGTTAACCAGTGACCACTAAATTAGGTTATTACAGTTAGCTTGCCACCTTTTGATAGGTTTCTTTTGAATATAATAATTTAATACTCTATATGTATTATATTAGGTGCTAACCAAATAAAATTGAATTGACATGAATTAGGTTTCATTACAACAAATAGTTGGGTACTGCAGCTATAGAAGGGCGTGTGTTGAAAAGATATGGTTAATGTAGCGTGTGGAGCTGCGACGTTAATAGCCTGGTACCCTGGCCCAATCAAAGAATATGGGCCAGGTAACCACTAAAGACTTCTGCTTTCCTATTGGTTGAAATTTCGCGCGTTTTTAGTGGCTATGAGTGAAATTGCAATCGTCATAAGTGGATTTAGCCCTGATGACGCGAGAATGAGATTAGTGGTTACCTGGCCCATATTTCTTTTGAAATTGGGCCAGGGTACCAGGCTACGACGTTAAGTGCCTATGAAGCGAAAATAAATAAGTTTGTCTTATTTGAAAGAACACTTAAAATAAAAAGTAACTTCTTTTGCAGTTTTTGATTTTCTTGCTTCGTTCTTGAGATATTTCAGTTTAATAGTCATGTGAATGTCACATGTTGTGACGTACGTGCATATAATGACTTATCGGAAAAGGCTATTATATATCTTTGCTATATTGTCAAACAAAATCACAAAATTCTACATGTTTGGTATTGTGGGAGAAACACACCCACCTGCCTCTTGCGAATTAAGTTGCGAAGTATCCTTTTTTGACATGCGTATATATTAGCTATAAGGCCTATAAAAGGCCCAAAAAAATCTTCTGTTTCTGGTCAGTGCGCGCGTCATCTTTTTTCTTGCGCGTCGACTCTCTTTTTATGCATTTTTAAAAGCGCCATCTTCCGGATCACGCCTGAGGATAATATTTGATCGGTCTATTAAAGAGAGTTCAACCATTAATGTTTCCTATTTTTAATGTTTGTGGGCACTGATTTAAGGCTTTATATCAGTTCAACCGTGTGTTCATGTGTTATTGAATATATATGTTGATATTTTGACGTAAATATTTATGCATAAATAAATCCAAACCTATACGATGCTGTACATGTTCAGTTTACCACGTGGCACTTATATATAGAAGAATACTCGCCATGTAAAAAGAAAATAATCCGCGTCACCGCGTCAATTTTGGACCGTGATGTGCCCTGACCAGAAATAGAAGACTTTTTTTTCATCTAAGTAATAGTTAATAGAAAGAGAGCATCTATATTGATCTGATGATATCCAAGGGCGGATACGGACTTGATGTTTGCGAGACGCCAACGGTGGGTGAAGCAAGTAATGTAATATCTCAAACATTCGTATTTGTTTAGTCATTTTCACAGTGCCTGATCTTGACATAATTTTGAGTACTATAGTTAGGTTTGTTGTCTATTCTTGATGCAAATATTAAAGCACGATAGAAAGGCAGTATTTCCTTGAAATATTTTAAACAAACACAGAGGGTTTTAACTTCAGGTCATTGACATTGTATTTTTCATAAAACTATAGTTTTACAGCATATCAGCTATAACTATCTCACATCGGCAACTGCATGGCTGTATGAAAATGACGGGGATTTTAGTTGACGCTGTCCTTTTTATAACTATGATTTAATAAATGACGCAATGCAAGTGTCAAGGTAGACGTACTAATATCTTCATATCAACCTTAATACAGACTAGAATTTGTACACTGACAAATATAATTGCCGTAAAAGGTATGGCCACTGTACACTATAGTACATTTACACTATTTTGCCTTTTGGCCTTTCCGTGGATCCGCGGCATCCGCCACTGTGAAGATATAAATATAGAAAGTACACTAAGGGAGGTCCAGCCCTCTTGAGCGCTGTTTACTAGGCGATTCTCGGGTGGTCAATAGTGAAATCTCGCCAAGGACAATTTTACAACCGATTTGACTGACTTGTATCTAAAATTTATATAGCGTGAATTTGACACGTTTGTAATCACATGCGCTGATAGTGTGAACTATGCCAATAAAATTGTTATTCGTTTATAGTATATATAGTGTATTACTTCACTAGTCAAGTGTTCATGATGATTAATAATATCTCGACAAGTGTAGTTAGCTAATTCAATGCCGACAAATGTCTTCGTTAGTAGAAATTCCGAATCCCGTTGTTCAATCATTCTCTTTATTCTTCGAATCACGACAGCAAAAGTTCTACTGATCTCATTTCCCTTCTTTTTTTGAAACCCCCGTATAATCATGTATTATATCCTTCGACTTCGTCGCACGGCGTTGTCTTATGTCTTTGACCAATATCAGGTTGATAGCTTTTGAACATGAGCCTATATGTCGGATACTGACTAACTCTTTTGGTTTGAAACTGCTTTTTTACGACGCCAGCAGTTTTGTGGTTTGGCACAGGATATATGTTCTTTCTTTTAATCTGGAATAGGGGGCCATTTTTGCCATTTTGTCTGAATCATGGTCCGACAATACCAGGGGATTAGGTAATCATGACCAGCGAACGAGAAACAGTAGTTTCTTTGGCACAGGAGAAAATATTAGCGATATGACAAGTTGTACGTATACATGTAGGTCATGTAGTGCATGTGCATGGTACCGACGTTTGCGAGCTTGGTGCATGTATAAATGTAACAGACGTTGCATGGTAGACGTTCGTCAAACGCCTCAATTATTACTCAGAAAAGATTTTCTGAGGCGGAGATAAGACCCTGGGTACGAGGTTGCATTGAGCCACTGAGGCTCAGATGGAAAGCTATTAAAGTTGCAAATCCTAGCATACGGCTCCTAAGGGGACCTTTGCACGAGCCCGGGTTGAGAGCCAACCCTGGTCAGCTTTTCTGAGAGCTCTGGTATCAAGACATGTGGTCGATTATTATCACTAAACAACATAACAAACAGCCCCAGTCAAAGGCTCAAAGCCAACGGCGACGGTCAAGGCCATGTCCCAAAACAGATAATACTTTTCACTCATGTCACCGATGGCCCATTGGAGTGGTGAAACAACACGAAATTTTGAACAACTATAGACTAAATTTAATAGTAAATTCCCATAGGATACTTAAAGAGACTGGTATAATAAAGGTCGTTACCATGCATGGATCGTTTTCACTCACGTGATCGGTGGCCCTGTTGGGGGTGGTGAAACAATACGAAACAATTGAATATTATCAGGCACGTAGCCAGGAATTTGAAAGTGGAGGGGGGGGGGGAGCCGTCAAGTGACGACACATTTCAAGGGGTGTGTGGGGGCACGCTCGGAAAATTTTTGAATTCTGGGTCCATTTTGAGGCCATTTTTGAGCAAAATACGTAGGTTTTTTAACACTTTATCCCACCCTTTTAAAGAAATATTTCTGTCCAAATGAGATCAGACGTTCATTTAGGTGTATAAAATTAGCTAAAACGATCGATTGTGGACGCAGTTTTCTTGAAAGCATATATACTGAAAGGATATGAAGGATGATGAAGGTGGAGGTCCGATATTCGTTTGAAATCAGAGACAACAAAGTTGTGGCCAATGGCCACAAAGTTGTTTTAAAAATCTAAAGTTT
Source organism: Paragorgia papillata (assembly GCA_035771165.1). Classification (NCBI taxonomy): domain Eukaryota; kingdom Metazoa; phylum Cnidaria; class Anthozoa; order Scleralcyonacea; family Coralliidae; genus Paragorgia; species Paragorgia papillata. The sequence continues at coordinate 2,906,917 of JAWNZC010000470.1, read as the reverse complement.
GTAAAATCTGAAATGATTTTGTCATTTTGACTTCTGTAATCTGTGTACCGATCGAGGAACAATTAATTAAAGGATCCGAGAATTGTCAGATACTGTCGGTGCACTGCTTTATTAATTTACAGTATTAAAGCAACATAAAAGAGTATAGAATACCCTCAACAGGGCACTGTCAGAAAATACAGGCGGCGAGTGGCAGCGACCCCCCTCCCCCGCCCCCGCCCCCTTCACCAACCCCCGCGCCTGACAACACGCCTCGACACTCGAAAAGACGAAAACTACACAGCGTAAAGTTATAAAGTATTATTATTTACCATATAACGACTATAAAATACAAACAAAACAGAAGAAGCAGCGAGTAGTTACTTACCGGTCCAATCATCGTAGTTTATGACGTCGCCTTGTGCGCATGAGCATACGTCGTCGATCCGGTCTCCAACAAAACATGTCCGCTTAGCTGAGAGTTGGCGAAGAATGCTATGCAATGTCGAAGGATATTGAACAATTACATCTTTAGGATTTTTATCACGGCCACCGAGTAGCCATGGTTTACTTTGAAGATAATTTCTGGGTAAGTCATTAAAATCTATGCTATTTAATCGAGAGTCATATTCCGAATAATAGATTTGAAACATGCTGTTAATGTTATGTTTTGTTTGTCGTTGCTTTAAATACTTTCTCGATTCTGTTTTATTAAAATACAACAGGGCGAGAAAAATACGGGCTATGATGTTCTTTACCACACCATGAAATATGGTCTTAATGCTAGTCGAGAACTCGCAGACTTTATCCGCGACAGGTAAGATGAACTGGGGAAATAGGTTTAAACTCAACAAAATTGTTTGCACTCTGTGGTTTTTGCTTCCGTATTTTTTTAAATCATATCTCGAATATTCTGCGTCGTTTGAGTATTTTATATCAATTCAATTTTGATTTCTTTGTTTAATTTCAGAGCGTCAGTTGAAGAGGGCTACGCAAAATCGTTAAGTAAAATCTGTAAACCGACAAACACAGGCATTTCCCTGGGGTAAGATGATATTATTACGAAATTGTTTTCTTTTCATTGATTCTAAATTGGAAATCTTATTGTTGCTATGCTATAAACTATAAACTTCAAGCTTATTTTCTTGTTGAAACAGACATGCTGTATATGACAATGTCAATGACACTGTATAATATTTATCAGAAATACGATCTTATTTGAAATCACAATTTGAAATATATAGTCGAACATGTACGCTGTATTTTGTCTAAGATTGAATGGAATCTAGATATCATTCTATGAATGTTAAATTATTTTTGAAATATTGGTTTCTGTACAGTACATGTATGTTTAGTATGGTAGACAATATATGTACTTATTTGAAATAGAGTACAGTATATATACACTGTGAAATAACAAATAGTTAATACTTAATCCATTGCTGGGTGAGGAGTTTTTCTTTGTCAAGTAAAATTGTCTGGCATAAGGGAGCAATAATTTTACTTCATGCCAACTTCTTTGAAATTAGTATAGGTAGTCATATGTTAGTGAGTGCAAGTGAGGATTTTACACTATGAGTGATTTTTGAGAATTCAACCAAAATTGCACAAGCTATAGGTGAGTGCAATTTGGATAAATTTTCAAATATCATGAGAAGTGTGAAATCCTTAATTGCACAAGCAAAATCATATGATTACGTATTTATAATACAGTATTCGTGAAAAAATTACAATGTTATATGACTGCATTGTTGTGATTTCTTTGTTCATTTGAATGTTTGACTGCTATTATCATTGCAAGCAATTTTAGCAATGGTCTTTCAACTAGTCAGTTAATTTTCCAACAAGAAATTTTCTTGCAAGCAGCTGGAAGAAACCACAAACATAATACAAGTTTTTAACCTTGTAAATGCAACACGTACACTTTGTACTCATCCAAGCTTTTAAAAACGTTTTCTTTCATTACTTGACAACAAAAAATTCCAGTTTAGGTGAACTGTGTATTCATTTGAAAATATTAAATGGTATTCCCAACTCATAGTGTACCACATGTCATTGGATAAGGGAAAATAGTACCTGCCATCTGTCCACTCTAAAATAGACCACCATTTTGAATTTTACCACAGTTACCATGGTAACATTAATTTGCACTTCCCAGAGTGCAATTAATGGTGTAATTATTTATATAGAAATTTTATTAAATTGTTTAGATGGAATATTTTTTTTAGCATTTAGAACTTCTGTAGAATAATTCTATAGAGTTTTTGTACATACATATATATATATATATATATATATGTATATATATATATATATATATATATATATATATATATATAGTACATTCAAGTTTGATTTGAATATACTGTACAGTACTTTGACATCACACATGTACATGGATGTATAACATCACAAATTACTGACATTCTGAAAATCGTGTAATTTTTTGATAGATGTCATTGAGGGTTTTGTGCAAGTACAGTCGTTGGCACCTAAGCGTGTACACCACCCATCAAAACATGTCCAAAATTTAAGCCAAAGTTAACCATTTTGAAATTGACACCATCATGGATTGGTGAGATGTGATTGGCTATAAGGTCACATCAGGGCTCAAAATAACATTTCATGTTATGCCGGTCATGGTGACTGGTCAGTTCCAATTGTGACCGGTGATTTTTGACCGGTCAAATTTCACGATGCCCCCCAAAAAAAACCCCCAAAAACAACAACAAAACAATACACAATGAAAAACAAACAAAAACAAACAAACAAAAACAAACACAACATAGCACAACACAACACAGCACAACACAACACAACAAAAAACATGTAAAGTATATATTCTATGCTATACATATATTAAGCTAGTACTGATATGAATGTTTGTCATAAAAAGGAAATGCATGCATAGTTCACTTCAATATATATCAGACATTATGAAACGAGTCTACAACAGCACAACAACAATCATTTTAAGTTCCTTCAAAGGGAAGTAATAAAATTAATTGCAAGACGCAAGTTAATATGTCCAGTCAAAATGAGCGGTGTTATACAAATGTGACCGGTCACATTAAAAATTTGGCCGGTCACTGACCAGTGACCAACCGTTATTTTGAGCCCTGCACATTATTGTGACTTTGAATGTATTGAATGAAAACCTAATACATTCCCAAGGTAAACATTCAGAGTCCGAATTGGCGCTTCAGAACAGCTTCGCTTTTTTCAATGAGTTAGTGAGTTACTCCCCTTGTTAATTAAACATTGCCCCTCAACTATTACTCTTCTCTTTGAGACGGTCTTTTCATTAATATTCAGGGCTTTCAGAATTATTTCAAGTATGTAGTTGCGATGAGAAAGTAGGCGGCTGTAAGGTGAACGGGGAGTTTTTATCTTTAAAGAACAACTACTCAGACATTTTATTATACTGGATTTTATCAAATTTTACAACGTTTCCCCCAAAACAATTCAAGATGGACGAGGTCAATATTTTTGAATGAATACAAACGTCGACTGTTTTCAAAAAAGGAATAAAAATAGACAAGGTTGAGTAAAGAATAACTTTATTTTGATGCTTAGAGAGAAAATATTAATTAAAAATAAAATAAAATATTGTTCTATGTACTTGCAGTAAGAAATAAAATAAATAAAACAATATGTTATTTTGTCATGTTTATGGTTGAAATGACAGCACAACTCACTTTATATTAATTATACTGTATATCCATGTGCACACACATGTATCCATGTGCACACACATGTACACAAACAATAAATTGTGTAACAAATTAGAGTACTCATACCTCAAGCTTCTGTAGTGTAGTGTAGTGTAGTGTAGTGTAGTGTAGTGTAGTGTAGTGTAGTGTAGTGTAGTGTAGTGTAGTGTAGTGTAGTGTAGTGTAGTGTAGTGTAGTGTAGTGTAGTGTAGTGTAGTGTAGTGTAGTGTAGTGTAGTGTAGTGTAGTGTAGTGTAGTGTGGTGTGGTGTGGTGTGGTGTGGTGTGGTGTGGTGTGGTGTGGTGTGGTGTGGTGTAGTGTAGTGTAGTATTTGTTTAATCTAACGTTTACAGTCAGATTACTACCAACAAAACCATTAAATAATTATGTGCAGAACATAATATATAATATTTTAATACATACTGTACAGTCGAACCCCTGTTAACAGACACCCCTTTTAAGTGGACACCTCTCTTAAGCGGACACTTACTGTGATTTTCATTTGAGCTTGGAGACCAGAAGTTTTATTGAAAAGTTTGATCGTTTCACAATTTTACACGTTACCATGGGAAATTTGAGTGTTTGCGCATTTTGACCAATAGAAAGTAAGGCATTGCCCAAACTTTTAAATTTGCCCATGACAACATTCAAATTCTCACATGACAACATTTCGAATTTCCCTTGGCAACTTGTGTGTTTCAATGATCAAACTTTTAAATAAAACTATCTATAAGCTCAACTGAAAATCGCAGTAGGTGAGGTTCTGGCCATTGCTTTAATAAAATACTATAGTTACAACCCCTTTTAAATGGATCTTGGGATCCAGTGAGCAAATTAACCTCTCTTAAGTGGACAAATCCGTATCAAAATTAACGTTTTCTTTAACAACAGTAATAATCAACACTTGAGATTAACTAAGAGAAGAACATGTTTAAGTCAGTTAGTGCCATATTGATTATTTTATAGAATTATAGTGAAAACAAACTACATACAGTATATAGACACAAAAAGCTGGTCACCACATGCATACCCACTGTGCAACCCTTTTTAAGTGGACACCCCTCCTAAGCAGATGCCTCAGCAAGGTCCCAAAGGTGTCCACTTAATAGGGGTTTGACTGTACTTCAAATAATCATGACATAGCAAATTTCAGTACTCCCTTGTATATTCAATTTATTTGGTCATGTGTACTTTACTACAGTAAGTGGTTTATTTATTCATATTATCGTTATAGTACTTTTGAGCCATGTTGGACCATCATTAAAAGTTCAACAGAAATATTGGCAAATTCCCATAGTCAAGTTGTTCAGAAGCTTCAAGACTTAATAAAATCTATAAGAGATTATGGGGAGACACAGAAGGAAAGTCAGAAAACTGTAAGTACTGATTGCAAGTGTGATACTATTATTACTGTACACTGTACAGTATATATTGTATTTTGAGAATAATATTATTATAAGCACAGTTTGTTTTTATTGTGTGTTGGTAGTTTTTGTACAGTAATAACTACTTAATAACCGAGAGTGAGGTCTTTACGGTAAAATATTAAACCGAGGTCTTGCTGTATTGACCGAGCGATAGCGAGGTTAATACGTTCAAGACCGAGGTTTAATATTTTACCGTAAAGACCGAACGGTCGAGGTTATTAAGTATTTTATTATATGGCACTTTTTATTTGGTCTTCGCTTCCTTTAACTTCGTCAAAACACCGAACTAGCGTTATTTTCTTCTGTTTCTTTCTCGTCTGGATACTAGAATTTACTTTTATAATGTTCATCGTCATCTATTTCATCTATGTTCGCCGTTTTTCGGCAATAAAATTTTCTTATTAGGATTTTTTGTTTGTTTCCAATCGTAGGGCATTAACAATTTTCACAATACCCGTGGGCATTACGGAGAAATCTCGCCCCATCAGCAACCAATCACAGCGCGTGATTTTACCGGAAGTAATGCGTGCCATATAATAATTGCTAATAATGAGGTTCATTCTTTTACTGGAACGTACAGTACCTCTCCATCATATATCATCAAGTACTGTAAGTGTAAAGAAGGTTGATATGTTTGGGTTTTTTTTACGTCTAGTAGACTGGTACAGTATTTGTGGTTGACTAGTTTAATCCTACAGATCAGGCCTTGAAATTAGTTTGTCAAGCAAATATTTAACAATTATTGGACGAGGTTGAGCAAAATATCGTGATTTGTCAGTGGCGAGCAGATCAATTATTTGCCGATGCCGAAGGCAGAGGCAAATAACTGAACTGCGAGACACTGACAAATCACGATATTTTGTGAAAACCGAGTTCAATAATTGTTTTATTATTCGATTTATTTTTTATTTGACATTGTTTACCTGTAATCATGTCCATGCATTTCTTTCCAGCTTGGCTGAACGAGCGATTTACGTTTGCCGAAATTGAGTGTAACGCGCATGAGCAAAATATTATTTGCTGCAAAACAACATCTCCGACTAATGCGCATGAGCAGACTGTTATTTGTAGGCAGTTATTTGCAGGTGACATAGCGGTCCCTCAACCAATTAAAAGGAAAATAAAAATAAATCGAATAATAATTATAATTGTTGCACGTTTCTCAAAACCCTGCAAGTGGACACAGTTAATACTTTTTCTATTACTGTATACTCATTAACGTCGTGGTATTTTCTTCTTGTTCTTCATTTTTTCTTTCTTTCTTGACATCAAGTATTCTCATGTTGTTCAGTTAAGCTATACACTGGTTGAAAATAGGCTGATGTGGTATTAAAAAAAACCGAATACCGATACCAAAAAAAAATACCGATAATATCGAATATATCGGTATTTTTACATATCAAATTTTCGGGTAATTTAAACACATTTTAAATTACAGTCTTTACACCGTACATGAGGTAAACTTGTAAATAGAACAAAACGTTATAACTAGCACTCACACACTTGCGTGGTGATCTCTGTTTGGTGATCTCAGTTTGGTGATCTCAGTTTGGTGATCTCCCATTTATTTTTGCATTAAAACATCTGCTTAGTGTCAAGACAGATTAGAAAAATTCTGTTGATCCAAAAAGTTTAAGAGTAAAAAAAACATGATTTTTCCCGGGTAAAAAAATGATTTTTTAAAAAAAAATTGCTTAATAATCACTTTCAAGTTTAATAGCAACAAAACAACAGATGAAATTCACTGTACTCTAATTATTCAGTATTTATTGCTTGAACGGTATTCTTGGCGTTGCATAACGTTAGTTGCATAACGTTAGGCAACTAACGTTAGTTTCATTCTTTTATGAAATATCCATGCCACTCATGAGATTGAAATTACACTTTTCCAGTTTTCAAGAAACTGCAAGGAGTCACCTTAATATTAACATTTTATTAACATTTTATTATTATTACATTTTATTTTATTAATATTTTTCTAATATGATGTAGCTGAAAGATGATCTTAGTGCAACGGCAGAGGTTGTGAGTGCAATACAAACCAAAACTGCAGCAGTTGTTAAGGTAAACAACAAATTTTTAATTAACAATTATTCGCTGAAGGCGAGGTGAATATCGGTGTATAAAAAAACATTTGGAATTTTTGGACCATGCCCCCGGACCCCCCTAGAAATATGGGTCCACAGCAACTTTGACTAAGGGGGCTTTCCATTTACACGGTTAGACCGGTCAGTCCGGTTAAATGGAACACGATTCGTTTGAGACCTGGGATGGTCGGACTGGAAAATTTGGTCCTAATCAAAAGCATGCCCATTCTGGCCGGACTGACCGGTCTAACCTTGTTAATTGGAAAGCGCCCTAAGGTATCAAAATTCCTAGATCCGCCCCTGAATACCTCCCGACAAAGCATTATGTCATGACGTTTAGTCCATTCCATGGGAAATATTATTGCTAAAGAGAAAAAGAGCAAAGAAAGTTTTTAAATACAAGTATATAATACTACGCGAATTTAAAGAAGTCTAAAATAAATATAATCATCCCCGACAAATGTAAATTGACGCCCCCATAAGCTGAAAAGCTTTTTCGGTTGTGTGACACCATAAAAACATTGAAAAACGTCAGGTAAAACAGCGTTCTACTGCGAGACTTTAGGGAAACTACATAAAAAACTGAGAAAGATGAATCCTCGAGCAAGACATGTCAACTTACCCTTGACCTTGGATTTCATTGGTTAACTTTGCCGGACTTTGGATGTAAACAAAAGCCATTTAAGTGGTTTTAGGGCTGTAATGCAACACATTAGAACATAATTTATAAATATAATAATATAATTATATAATATAATAAAATAACATTTTACTGGAAACGGGATTCCTAATATGTAGTAAATTTTAAAAAAATGGTATAAAATATAAGCTTACCTTTCCATGGTCTTGAAATCAACACATACGGGAAAACCAAAATGAATAAAATAGATCTTAATAGATCTTCTTCATAATTATTTATATTGTTCTTTATAACTGTTATTGTTATATGTAGACTATTTATTTTTAATGGTTGAGCGTTTGAAACACGACCCCACGTCCATCGACAATAAATAAGTATTGTATTGTATTGTAATATTGTATTGTATTGTATTGTGTTGTATTGTATTGTATTGTATTGTAATATTGTATTGTATTGTGTTGTGTTGTGTTGTGTTGTGTTGTGTTGTGTTGTGTTGTGTTGTGTTGTGTTGTGTTGTGTTGTGTTGTGTTGTGTTGTATTGTATTGTATTGTATTGTATTGTATTGTATTGTAAACCCTTCACTTGTCGTCTGTCACCTCAACCCAATCACGTGCTGACGTCAACTAAAACGCTTACACTACTTCCGGTTGCTGTCCGTGACTCAAAAACGCCGCTTGCTTAAGCTCTCTATTGTGGTCTGAAAGACTGAAACCTCTCTCTCCAGTGGAGCAGGCAGTGTCACACATTTGCGTCACACATTTGCGTCACACATTTTCATCACAGCAAATCTGTATAAAGAATACCAAGAATACGAATACCTGTAAAGATTAAACTGAGAAATGTCAGAAAACATTTTGTATGTTAACAAAGGACAAATCGGAGGATCATAGAGTGACATTTAATTTATATTCCAGATTAAAACATTTGATGATAATAATCACAATCTTATTAAAATAAATTTACGGTACAACCATGTGAACAAAAGTCTTTTATTTTGCTGTGCTTTTACCTAGTAGGTACTAGTTTGCCTTGCTCTGAAGAAGTCCTGCATGAGTTAACCAGAACGACAGCCCAGCAAAATAAAAGTATTTTCTTTACATGGTTGTGCCGTAAAATTATTTTAATAACTAAACATTGCCAGCAAAGTTTCAAATCACTTATAATCACAATCTTCTCAATACATTAATGGTTCAGCAAATTTAATGCTCGATGCAAAAACTTTCTTATGAAAGAAATGGTTCTATTGAATAAAGCATTTTTGTACTGTTTAATAAACGAACAGGACTGGGTTTTTTCGAGGTATAAAGACACTGGCGATAACCGAGTGTTTTATACCTGATAAAATACGAACTGTGAGTTTGTTATACAACTGCATTAAAAACTGTCCAAATAACGCTAAAAATGAGTGCAAATATACAGCGATATTTGGATAGTTAGTTATTTGCACTGTTTATTTGGATTGTTAGCCAATCAAATTTATGACACGGGAGACTACTTCATATATGCTCATTATTTTGTCCTGGTACAAGTCACACTTCTCTGGCCTTTTTAACGTTTTCTTTTTCCATAAAAAATTGTTGATCAGAGCAGTTGTATAATAAATATCTTATTAGATGTTTTGGTGTGTAGTATCGCTGTATATTTTTACTTGTTGTTTGTGTCGTAAAAATATACAGCGATACTACACACCAAAACATCTAATAAGATATATTTATTGAATGCCGTGGTTTCAAGATTTTGAAGATTGACATTGTGAGCCGTATAAAAGTCCAGCTAGAGATTTAGGCCAAAAAAATATATGGGTTTACGGTTTCCCGAGCCTACCTAGTTTTTGGCCAACAAAATGCCGACCCTAATTTTTTATTGAAGTTTTGAGTAGCATCGGCCCGAGTTGCGGCATGATTTCCATCTTGGGATAGCAAGCGTGGCGTCAGAACCTAGTAATGTGCTCAAGATTAGCTTCATTAGATGTGCTACCGTAATTGATATTTAGTTTTGGAAAGCATATTGTCATGCCTGGGCATTAAATATTAAAAAGTAAAAAAGAAAGAAAAAAAAGAAACCCGACCCACCCTGCCTAAGTTTCTGTGAAAAGACACAGGAAACCCAGGTATTTTTTTTTAGCCTTATCGAAAACGGCAAGCGTGTCTTGATTTCTTTTTTATTTCCTTCATGAATTATTACTGATTTTGCAATGCTAGACAACATTGTTGAAACGGTATTGAACAATATTGTTGGTTATTAGTAATGTTGTTTAGCCACGCGAGATGCCATGCGACAGTGTTGTTTTGCTACAGTGTTGTTTAGCCATTAATTACGCAGTTTAGTTTTTTTGGCTGTACACGATTTCAATATTTTTTATACATCAGGCCAAGGATGTGTACTACACCAGATGCCAAGAATTTGAAAAAGTCAAAAAGGAAACAACAAATGCAAAGGATATTGAGAAGGTCAGAATAATACACGGTTAATAGTTTAAAAATCATATACAAATACAATTAAAATAATAAGTAAAAGTGTAAGTATAGAAGCATGGCCGTCCCTCCTTTCCTTTCCTTTCCTTTCCTTTCCCTTCCCTTCCCTTCCCTTCCCTTCCCTTCCCTTCCCTTCCCTTCCCTTCCCTTCCCTTCCTTTCCTTTCCTTCCGTCCTTCCTTCCTACCTCTTCCTTCCTCTTTTTTTTCTGTTGTGTGTACAACATAAAAACATCTTAAAATGTAGTTAGATTAACTACGATTTAAAGATTATGTGTAAAGAAAAAGTATGTAATTGTTTGTTTATCTAGGCTGAACAGAAGAAGATACGTGCAGGTATGTATCTCAAATTTGCTGTCAAGAAGCAAAATAATTGCAGATTGTGTATCTTTAATTCGGAGGTTAGCGAGTGCTTAAGTAACTCTGGTGGTATGTTGTCAAAGATTATTGGGGTTTTGACAAGTAATATGCAATATTAGCGGCCGAAACTGTATGGACATTTACAACGCTAGCCGATTTCTTCAGGTTATCAACAATCTTTAAGATATAAGTTGTTTAAACTGAGAAAATCGATCAGAAAGTTTACGTAAATTAGGAGGAACTTGTACCCGATTTACAACCACATTCATATCTTTTGAATTTTCCTCATGAATTATTAATGATTGGATAACTATATTTATTATACGAGAAGTCGATTTATTCTGTGTAATGTTTGTACATGTATGTAATTTGGAAAAAAAACCAACAAAAACACGTTTTTGCTATTTTATTATCAGGAGAAGAATACAAATCACTGATAGAAAAACGAGAAGATGTTAGGAAAACATTTCATGGAAAAATGATTGAAACAGCCAAGGTAGGTGGCCTGGAATTTTAGATCTTACCCTATAGATCGTTCTTACTCACGTGATTGGTGGCCGCGTTGGGGTGGTGAAATAATACAAAATATTTGACTAAGAATAGAGTTAAATTCCCATAGGATAAAGGTTGTGCATCAATATGGCCGCCATTTCATTGTTTCTGTGCACCAATATGGCCGCCGTGACGTCAGATGAAAACCAAGAATAAGAGATAGTGTTTCCAATAAATCCAGAAAATCTAATTTGCATAAAATCTGGCGCTTACCATAAACACACTTTCTTTAAATATGCAAGCGCTGCAATGGATTTTAGCATCATTGATCCACCTGCGTACGTTATAAGGCATTAGCGACCTTAAGATGCTAGGACGACGACGGCGGTTAAAAAGCAATTCAAATTTTAACATTAAAAAGAAGTCACGGTTAACTGACTACTGTATTCAATACATGAAGCTTGTTTTATAATTTTCAAAGTTTTAAAACGGTTGCAGTGTCTGTGTTAAGGGTGTTCAGACATATTTATTTTGACCCGTTGCTAGGGAAAACTTGATTTGACCACAGAGCTTCTAGAGCTTTACAAATTTGATCCCAGTATATATGAATGAAGTTCTTTCGTTTGATGATGTCATACAATGACGTCATTGTGACGTCATTGAGATAAGAAAAAACCTATAATTTCCGCCAACTTAGAAGTTTCACTAGAACCAGAATTGTTATGTGCAAAAAAGTACGCATGCGTTTCTCAATTGAGCAAATCTTAATGACTTTATGGCCGTTTTAATGAAATTTTAAGGGATATTTTTAACAAGAAATAGAATATCTTTGTCATTTTTGGTTTAATCATAAAATCCATGCGTACTTTTTGGAAGACATGTTTTCCCTAGGTGTAAACGAAAGAAAAGTAACGATTCGATAAATACTCGCGGAAATTATAGGAATCTTGTGAGCTCATGTTTTTGCGACTCAATGCCAACTCAACCTAGCCTGAAAGAATCAGGCGCTAGCCCTCCTCCTGCCTCCTGCCTGATCGGAGCTTGCCAGCTAAATTGCGAGTTCAGCCGTGGTTCCAAGCCAAGAATGCTCGAAAAGTCGTCTTGTTCTACATACGAAGTTAAAAGTTGATGTCCGCTGTCTTCGGAATGTTTGATTTATGGTTCATCAGCTCTGCCGATTTCTAAATTCCGCCATTCAATCCAAATATCTCGACGTGACGACGTCCTTCGTTTATTTTTCCACTATCGCCGTCTGTGTACCGAAGTTCTTCAACTCTTCAAGTGTTATTGTCAGCGACATTCTACAGCAAAGGAATAGTTTTCTTTTGTTTTTTTGTTATCATTTTAATTTTATACCTTTTTGCAGTATATAAGTACAAAAATATGTTTTTGTAAAAAGATTTCTCCGACCGGAAGTAATGTCCGTAGCAACCAGTTGCCTAGCAACGAAATACGTCCGAACACCCTTAAGCAATCTCAGACAACAGTCCTCATCACTCCACGAGTCAACGTCGTCCTGAAGACGTGAAAATGCTCTGAGTGGCGTTGTATACAGAGCGAGGACGGTGTTCAGATTACTCTTGGGACTAGAAATTATTCATCATCTTTGTTTTGCAAGAAGAATGCTTTTGTTTGAAGGATGTCGTCCTCGAAGTTGCCGTCGTAGATCTTTAGGTCCCTATTATTACCGAGAAACCCAAGTTTTTAAAAAAATGAACTAGCCAAATGAACACACCAAACTTTTAGAGTTCATAGCTCGAGAACTACATGTACAGTATGCCTCAGATTGTCTTGAAATTTTCAGTGATTTTTCCTGCCAAGTGCCAACGAGTTTTTTTACTTCATAGGCATTTAACTGACTTTTTATATTTGAAATTGTTTCTAGAAATTTGAGGAGTTAGAGTTGAGTCATTTAAAAAGCATGTACGAACACTTGATTGCTTACATTGAGTCTCTTGCTGCAGGTCAAGAATCAGTTGAAAAGGTATTGTGATAAAAGATTATCCAGTTCAATTGTTGTCTAAATAACTACTAGTAGTACGTCTATATAGATCTTCCACTGTAGGGTGAAAGTGAGTTGAGCCTCCCAGTATGATTTAATCCTTTACTGGCCATAGTTGCTTTTTGTCTACTTATTAATTTTACTCTGGTTAACGCCAGACGATTTTACTTGTCAAGGGGAGAGCTCCCAGAAACCTGGTCAATAAATAATAAGATGGCTTCACTACGATAAAAATGTATCTGCACTGACTAAGAAATCGCTAGCCTGTGTAGCAGGCGTTACATGTGGCCGTTTGGGAGACTGGATGAGGAAACTGGGGAGAGGGCTTCAAGCTTCAAGCAGGTAACGCCTGCTACGCAGGCTAAGGAATCGCTGGCGTTGTTTCTCCTTTGCCGCCATTTTTTAGTACGAACGTGTTAAAATTTTGATATAGCGAGTTCTCTGAGTTTTTCTACATTTTTAAGCCTGTAGATTCAGCAATCTGCTGTTAGTCTGTTTCAGTTGCTGTTTTTTATGAAGCTGCAAGGGTTTGAAAAAACAACAACACAGTTTTACAACCCTACCCCCACAAAAAACACACACAAAAAAACTTCAAATATTTCCGACATAGACATGTCTAGTGTGTTGTGTGTGTATTGGGAATGTTTTGATAATTTCACTGCTGAGTTTGACTTTTGCAATATTTTTTATGACAGGTAATAGCTCATTTTAGAACACAAGTGGAGGAACAAACAACTGACAAACTGCTGGCTCATTTTGTCAAGGAAAAAGGCACCGGTCGAAATGTTCCAGGTATATATGTTGCATGGAAATACATGCAGTGGCGTATCTTCGTACTAAATTTTCCCGAGCCATATTTGGCTAGCTTTAAGGCTTGTATATATATATAGTATATATATATGTGTAGTACTCTCGTGGGCCTTACAGTGGGCAAAAAGTGAAGGCAAGATGGCCACTGTTGCAGTAATGGACTTACCTAGAGATTTCCTTGTGGTGTCCAGGGTTTAGGAATAGGGACTATAAAATCTACAACGGTGACCTCAACGACGACGTCCTTCAAACAAAAGAACTCTTGCACAACAAAGTGAATGAATAATTTTTAGTTTAAAGAGTAATACAACGCCACTTCAAGCTTTTCCACATCTTCAGGTCGGCGTCAACTTACCAAACGACGAGAACTGTTGCTTGTGATTGACTTTAATACAACTACTACAATAATCTATTTTAGCAGTATACTGGGACGTGTTGGAGGTTATTAAACTAGCTTCAAATATTAAATATAATAGTAAATAGTCAGTTAACCGTGACTTCTTTAAATTGTAAAATTATTTAACTTTCTAACAGTCATCGGTCGTCCTCATTGCATCTTAAGGTCCCTATTTTTTTCATTAGAAACAAGTCAAACAACCCAACTTAAAGCTTCGCTACAAATGTATTTTTTTTAAATGTACTTTATGCCACAAGTGTATCAGTATACATCATTTCCTCTGGATGAGTTTCTTTTCTCATGGCGTATACATACGTAACTTAATTCGTCTAATTTAACAATTAGACAACGAGCCCGAGTTTTCTATGAGCGAGTAGTCAACGAGGCGAAGCCGAGTATAAATTTAGTATAAATTTTCAACAAAAGTTAAATAAAAATTCTCGACCATAACGTATTCTTTGAGGCTTGTTTAATACATTTTTTAACTGCCAACAACAAACGTTCAACAGTCATTTCGGACATTTATTTGTTCCCGTACGGTAACGGATGGAAAAGTAAATTTTTCTTGCATAATTTAGCATGTGGTTTCACGTACAATATTGAAACAATATATATTTCCATTCATTTGATATGTAAAAGTGACAAAAAGTTGAAAGAAACATTCGTTTTAGCTTGTAGGTTTACATCACGAAATCTTGTCAATAGCAAGCGTAATTTAGAAATGTGTTTTGTTTGCAGTTACTTCGTTTTAAACGAACAAAAAAACAACAATTTAACGATCTTACCATTAATAATTTCCATTCTAACTATTTTGTAGCCGTTTTTGTTTTCTGTAGAACTTATTGCTTCGCCTAATCTTCATTTTCTTCTGTCATTTGCCCACTCCAGCACACTCCATTATAATTTTGGCGCCATTGTTGCTTAACAGAACAAGCGCTGGCTCTAATGATCATTGCTCGTGACATACAACGCATTTTGTGATTGGTCTATTTCGTTAAGAGAAGGCTTTTCGTTGGCTTATCACCAGAAGTTTCTATCAGCAGATAGTAACTCCTGCAATAGCCAATGAAATTCAAGGATTTGTGATAGAAACTTGTAAATTTAGATTCAAAACTAATGTATCTGAATTATTTTTAGATGAGATTGTTTTTGAAGAATTCACTGCTACTGCATCACTTGTTGAACTTGTAGTTGAAGAATCTCCAAACTTAAATTCTAGATCACAATCTATGTCAGGTATTGAAGTTATTCGACTTGTTTCTCTTGTTAATGGTTTAACGAATTCTAATCATTGGCTTGAAACATAGTATCTATCTATTTCTCCCCTCTCCTCTTTCCTTTCCCCCCACTAGCCATTCTACGGCTTGTTTTTCGTAATTTTTAAGTTATTTTTAAATGTGACAAAATTAGTCTTCGCCTCAGCAAGCCTTTATGGTCGCATTTATATTTATTTCTCAAAGCTTTTCGGAAGAAGAAGAAAGAAAAAGATAAAGAACGAAAAGAAAGAAAAACCAAGAAGAAGAAAGAAAAAGAGAAGGAGAAAGGACAAACTCCGAACGGAATGCTGTAAGGAAAAGTATATTTTTTCTCTCTCCGTTGACTTGAGGTTGGTTACTGGTTTGGGCAGGCTGGTTTGTTTCTGGGGTTTTTGTATTCAATTTTAAAACATAATAGTTTGTCCATTGTTCTACTTTTTCAAAAACTGGATTCTAACTGTTGTGTGATGCGACAGGTGATTGGTTAACGAGTTCACATGTTCCACAAAATTGCCGAATGTCCGTACTTTCGGTACTTATAGTACCTTTATATTCATAAATGGCCGACGATTTAGAATCCTTTTATCTGCATATAAATTAGCCCCTCTGACCTCGTGTTAGAGTAAAGACTCTTTTGAATTTCGCACATGAAAACGAGTTCAGTGGGGCTAATTTATATGCACATAAAAGAATATTAATTCCACGGCCATTTATGAATATGGTCTATATATAATTATACAATACCCTGGTTGCTATGCGTGTTTTCATTGGTTGTCTAAGGACAGACACATGGTCACGTCAGATCACGTCAGCTTTTTTCCTTCTTCATGCCCCAAAATCCGGCAAGAGTTTCGACAAAAACCTTTAAAATTTTTATTGTATAAAACAAATAGATTCCATTTTTTTGTTCTTACCACGTTGTGACGTCATCTGTGCATCTATAACTGAACAGACAACGGCAAAATGGAATCTATTTGTTAACTATATTTTTTGGCAAGTACCATGACTATAGTCCCTTTGCCCGTAGTTTCTAAGTGAGGGAAATGCTTCTGCACTAAAGTATGAAATTTTTATTAATGATTTGCTTTGTTCAGTGCTAGAACTTTGAAGTTGTCTTCTAGACCGACCGTTTTGACATCATGTGCAAAGAGTCTATATTAAGTACTTAATAACCGTGAGTGAAGTCTTTACGGTAACATATTAAACCGAGGTCTTGCTTCAAGACCGAGCTTTAATATTTTACCGTAAAGACCGAACGGTCGAGGTTATTAAGTAGTTTATTATTTGGCACTTTTTATTTCAAAATCAATCTTATTTCTTGTCGCTTCCTTTAACTTCGTCAAAACACCGAACTAGCGTTATTTTCTGCTGTTTCTTTCTCGTCTGGATACTAGAATTTACTTTTGTAATATTCATCGTCGTTTATTTAATTTATTTTCGTCGTTTTTCGGCAATAAATGTTTCTTATTAGGATTTTTTGTTTGTTTCCAATCGTAGGCATTAACAATTTTCATAATGCCCGCGGGCATTACGGAGAAATCTCGCCACGTCAGCAACCAATCACAGCGCGTGATTTTACCAGAAGTAATCCGTGCCATATAATAAATTTGCTTATTCTCACAGAACGTTTTGGATTGAAGTCGAAACTAGATTGCATAGGTTTCACAAGATGACAAGTGGTACACTACGAACATTTAAATCTGTTTTTATTTCTTATTGGTTTTTCACTTTTTCTTTTGGGCAAGAATTTTATTAACATGATTACGGATACAGCCTTATTATCTTGACGTCAAGCTAATTCTCTGCATATTTATGCATATATCTGAAAATTGCGTTCATTTTATTGGTACATTGGAATTTTTTGCATCTCTATTTGGTCAGGCCAAGCAGGACGTGCGGGGAGAAATATCAAATTTGTAACGAAAAAATTATTTTAATTTTTCATGCATGTACGCATGCGTTGTGAAGTTGACACTATTTTAATGCATTACTACAAATTAAGGCGTAGTTTTGTTGTTTTTCCAGATTGGAACTGATTTTCCCTAATTACAGTCAAACCGGATGTTCTTTACCGTGCGACCTTGCAATATTGACAGCAACATTGCAATGTTGACTTGCAAACAATACACGGCGACTCCTTGGCAAGTTGCTAAAAATTCCCATTTTAAATAACGAACTTCACATAACATGAAGTTTATTTAGAGTTAGTTGTTCTGACTTTCAATAGAACTTCATATTACGTGAAGTTCGATATTTAAAATACGAATTTTTAGCAACTTGCTAAGTGCAATGTTGCTATCAATATTGCAAGGTCGCGCGGGAAAGAACATCCAGTTTGACTGTAACTTTTTACACTGTATATCTTTTATTCAAATTGGATAGAAATGATTCATGTAATATAGAAATAATAAAATGTAAATGGTAAATATAAATATAGAGTGCATGTTATAAAATGTAAGTTTAGTTTTTTAAAACAAATATTTATCCCTTTGTGTTTTATTATTCTTCTGCTTCTAACTTGTTACCTTTTCTTTTTTTTAGAGAAACAGGTCTTGAAGCCAATTCAACCGAAGCTTTACCAGGGGTATGTGTAATGTCTTGTGTGATTATAAATATATAGAAAATATTATGGTGTGCTTAGCTTTGTCCTTGATACAGTATGTGTACAAAATTTCAAAAGATTTTGACATACATGTATGTGTGCATGCATAAGTCCACCCAGGCTACATGCATGGCGAAGGAAAGTTTTCTATTGTTGTGGTGTATAAACTTGTTTCTACTAAACCAATTAGATTATTTCTTTTCGACGTCTAAAATATTTGTAGCTTGTGTGGTGTGTTAGGTAGCAGCAACATCAAGAGCCTGTATACTAGTACATGAGCCAGCGTCCCAAAATTGATTAATTGGTACCACTTAGCTTTGGGGGACAAAGGCTCATGGTGATGAAAGTCAACATCCCTAGTTTACATTTTTGGATGATAGCATTTCCAGATGTGTCATTTTCAGGGGGAAATGGATATATAGTTTTCTGACCCTAACCCCAACAGGCAGTTTTCCAGCATGAGAGCTAGAAATGCCGTTACATCGCTATTTAATGTGTTTTATTATACTAAGCTTTTATAATACTATAATATATTACATTAAACATACTTAGGGTCTAAAAACATCACACCCACAGTGTAACAGAAAAGGAGCCATTTTTGTCGATATTTTGCAAAATATTTTCTAGACCCTAAATAGATCGCAAAATAGAAGTTTAGATTTATCTAACATGGGGCATAAGGCAAAATAATGTGCTAAACCGACTTTTCCTGAAAAATGATAGAAGATGACACCTTGGCAAATGCTATCACACATATTCATTTATTACGTATAAAAATCTTTTCAAAAATGTATGTCACTCTTTGTCCCCTAATGTGGTACCAACAAAAAGTCTGGCTCATACACTATAATGTTTAAACGAAAGTTACTTCATGTTGGAACATCAAAAACTTATGTTCTAAACAGTTATGATTTTTCTAGACTGACGCGCCGCCAGAAGTTGACGAGGAAGGTTATAGGATTATCCCAAAAGATACTGAAAATATCCTTTATCCTGTTTATAAATATACGCCTTTGTAGCTTACTGCAGGGGACAAGTTAGCCTGGTACCCTGGCCCAATTTCAAAAGAAATAAGGGCCAGGTAACCACTAATCTCATGCTCACGTCATCAGGGCTAAATCCATTTATGACGATTGCAATTTCACTCATAGCCACTAAAAACGCGCGAAATTTCAACCAATCGGAAAGCAGAAGTCTTTAGTGGTTACCTGGCCCATATTCTTTGATTGGGCCAGGGTACCAGGCTAGGGACAAGTTAGACTTTAATACTTTAAAACTTCTGTCATCATCTTAGGCCTACTTAAAGCTGCTCGTGTAAGGAATACAGTTGCAAATGTTTTTTCTTTGAAAACTAGGTGTTTGTTTGAAACAGCGCTTACTATGTTCACAGAATAACTAATCAAAAGCTGTACCAGGATCTTGGGATATTTACATTATCAGCAAGGAATTTCTTGTCTCAGTGCTTTTCGCGATGGGCCAGCATTGAAAAGGCGTTTTTCAGACTAAAGCTGTTCAAAAAACTGGAGGCACGTATCAGGTTATTACTTTGGATATCAAATCCGATAAAAACTAACACCGTTACTCGTGTTTTAAATATTTCTTAAACTACTTGATTTACGTGAGCCGACTGTATGACTGTATCAAAATAAAAACTTAATGTATAGATGAATTAATATATAGTTAATATATAGTAATATATCGTGTGTTTTTACGTGAGTTTTTACGAGGTTTTGCATGTGCGAAATTCCTAGTTAAAATCTTCTTATTTTGCATGTGAAATGTTTCTCATGTAAAAGTGTACATGCATATAATGTTCATAAGGCTCGTACGTGAATTCCTCACACCTTCTTTCCTTATCGTTTACTCTCTTTTTCTTCAATGTTTACCATGTTTTCTTCCAATTTGTTTTGTTATTTCTGTTGATTGTATCACCATAGTAATTGTTGATTTTTCTTAACGACTACTACGCAATAAATCTCACGACAGTGGCTCCGATTCGGATTCAGATGATGGTGAGTATTAATAATCGTTCTTGACTGTAGAGCGGGCGCGGTCGCGAGCATACGCCATGTCAAAAAATTCAAATAACGATTTTTAAAATCGAGTTACACCAGTAAACTATTCATTATTGGTGGCACAGTGGTTAGTGCACGTGCCTTTCACCTCTGCGAGCCGGGTTCTATTCCTGCACGGTGCAGTTATCTGATTAAAAAAAATTCACCTTGGCCGCATGTGAGAAGAGTGCTTCCAGTTTGACTCTACCAAACACCACAGGTTTCCTCCGGGTACTCCGGTTTCCTCCTGTAGCAACCAATGAGGGTGGGCCCTTACTGGACCTCTGAGGATAACAGTTTAGATATAACTGATAGAGTTATCCAGTATAAATAAGGTTAGTTTAGTTTTTTTAGTTTAATTAATCGTAAACGATTCATTAATCGTTTACTGCATGGCGTAACTCGATTTTAAAAACACATCTCTCTACTAACTCGTGCCTGCATTTGTTTTTCATTTTCTCTGTTAGATGATGAACCTAAGAAGTTTCAAATTACAATCAAACCAGCTGCTGAAAAAACTACGGCAAGTTTGGATGAATTTCGTTCAATTCAACTTACACTTCCAACTCCTGCAGTATGGGTGAGTGTTGTTCCTCACATTGTTCTTACTTGTTGTATTTTAATGTATTTAAGAGATAATTATCTTTAGATAATTGTTAATCAATATATATACCCATTTGACTTGGCAAGGTTTCCAGAGAATGTTTTCCCATGCCAGGAGAAGGTTAAGGTGACGGTTGGTTTAATGTGTGAGTCAGGTGGGAATTAAGGGGTTGAGAGGGGTATATTCAGGGTTAAGGTTAAGTAGATGGTTATTGTTAGTGTAGTATTTACTATATTAGGGTTGGGGTGGCTGTGGGGTGAGGGACTAAGTATGAGGGTTAGGTTTAGGGTTAATGGGATTGAATTTTGAGGTTTTAAGGGTAGGGTGGGTGGGGTTAGTATTAAGATTAATGTCAGGGTTAGGGTTTGCAGGGTTGAGTTTAGTGTTTAAGGTGGGGTGGGGGTTGCTATTAGGAATGGTACCAGGATTAGTGTTGGGGTTAGGGTTAGGTTTTATAAAGTGGATTTTAAGGTTTGGGGTGGGGGGTGGGGGGTTAGTATTCTTAATTAATTTTAATTTATTTTTAATTTGTAAAATAAATCCCTTCTGAAAAGGTCAAATACGTTTTTGTTGTAGTAAGGAGTCCAAATATGGCAATATTAGCGTATTGGCAATATAAATTAAGTTTGTCTAATTTGAAAGAACTTGTGAAATTGTAATGGAAGACCTTTTAAAACTTTTTCCAAATTTGTTTTCGAGATATTTTAGTTTGTTTGATATGTAATATAAATGAGATGGACTCTGACATCGTAACTAGGGTACACTTTTTTATTCATTACAAAATTACTTGTACTTCCATGATTGCTCAACATGAAATGTTACGAGGAGTTATAGTGTGTACAGTTTCAAGTGATTTTGTTGAACAAACTTGGAGATATAATTGATTTTGCTATGTGTGATAATGCTCTATTCTGCGTAAGACGTCAGATACTATCTCATTTACATATCAAACATTAAAATATCTCGAAAGCGAAGAAAAATACGGAAAAGTTCTAGAAGGTCTTTCTTTACCATTTCACGAGTTCGTTGAAATTAGACAAACTTAATTTATATTGCCAATGTCCTTTGAATAAACTTATAGTATACAGTCCTTGCAAATGTTTAACCTTTAACTGATACATCCCAAGTTTTATGATGTATACATTGCTGATCTAATAAAAGTAAAAGTAAGAGTAAGGTAAAAGTTGAAGTGATGAATTAAAAGTGAAAGTAAAATCAAAGTTGGAGAAGTAAAAATCACCACATTAAGAAAATCGTTTCAGTGTTCTTGCTTTACAGTGACATATATTTAACACAAATTTTTTTTTAATTTGTTTTGTAGCAAAAGAAAAGCGAGTCTTCATCGTTAGGTAAGCTGTTATATGGGATTGATCTAAATTTCTTCTGTATGTATGTGTGTCTATGAATGTTTTTGTAGAAACATGACTGAGTGCGCAGAACAGATAGTGTAAATGAACCCGCCTTTCTATGTTTTGTTTTTTTCTTAGAGAATTCGTGCTAATTTATTATTTGGTTAAATTCTTAATTGCCCTTGTTAGTCACGTGGCACTGGGAATCTCTGTAAATGTGAGCGTTCTGATTGGCTTAAAAAACAATTGAAAACAATTCAAACAAATTCAACAAAATAAGAATTTTACAATGTTTACTCTGTTTGCGATAAACGTACGTTTGATATAATTTGAACAAACCAAATAACAGCTATACACCACATTTTAATTCGAAAATATAATGTATTATCGTGATACTAACTCATGTAACGTCGTCTCTCAAAACAACAGCCTTCAATCCCATATTCTTGAGTTTCGCCAGCTTGTCTGAGTGCGTTTAAAGGTGGGTTGTCCAAAACAACTCTTTCTTCCCAGACTGCGCTGATGTCCTTCTCTTTGGATTGCAATTTCGTACCCAGACCCATACGCGCGTAATGGTCTGGGTACGAGATTGTTTTGATTGTCGAAAGTCAAACATCAGCAGGGGAAGAAGTTGATAAATAATGGGTTTTCCAAATCCAGTTGGCGATACAGCTCTGACGTCTTCTCCGCGAACAATGTTATGGCATCTTTCAACACTAAAGTAGATTGTCCCGTCCTTTCTACAGCACATTCATGCATGATGGATACGATACGATTTACACGAGATTTGTTGAAAGGAGGGAAAATGGCAAGCCGTTACCATGAGTCCGGATACGATAGTTTGGAATGCACTTGTTACGTGCGGCACTACGTCGGGAATCCTACGCAGTTCTCAACGTGCCCACTCCACCCACGTTTTTCTCACCTCGTCACCATAAGAGCCCAGAATTGCCTGCGAAGGAGGCTGGAAAGCCCAAAAATGTAATATTAATTACAATAGACAGAGTATTTACACACATTTCTTCTATATTTTTTAATTATGAAAGGGTTTTGACAGGATATACACATAATTTAATAATATACAATAATATTAAATAATCATGCCTCTTGTTCTAATGCTGTGGCAAAACTGTCAATGCAATTCCAAGTGCTTAATATGTTTTGACAAATCTAGAGTTTTAATAAAATTATACAGCAATGTACCATTGAGCCCATCAGATTATTTTTCAGAACTTGCATGTATAAGTCAAAATACACACACGTAAATAGTAGCGTCTGGTCAGAATGCTGATCAGTGCAAACACAATGAACCCACACCAATATACACCTAAAAATAGAAGGAAACAACCGTGAGATTTCACGGAACACAGTTGTCAGTTGTACAAACTGATATCTTACCTCGACAAGATAAACTCTCCTCACAGTTGACAAGTGTGTTCAGACAAATCGTTCAGACAGGTTGACTCGTGGCATGGCCAGTTCAGAAAATCCATCGCCGTCGTGGTGTTGACCAACTTCAAACGTGCATGCAATTCCATCAGAGCAAATCCTTCTGGCGTATGTGATGTAAGTTGTAGGAAGAAACTTCCTACGTCACAAAACGTCATAAAACGGTCAACATTCTTAAATAATACATCTCAAAATCGGGATATAACTCGGCAAAGAGGTCTGGGCACGAGACACAGGACACCCATGTCAATATTAGTGTGCTGCCTTCGGCAGCAATCAATTGCGATCTTAAACTCCTGCTTTTTTTTCTACATGCAGATGGTGATTTTCCCAAAACAACGTATTTAAATGAATCAAGTATACAGTCATCTCACAAACTGTAAGTTGTTTTAAAGTTTCTATGACTTTTATAACTTGCATTTTCCTTACAGTCAAATCCATTGGATACGATGGTTTATACATGCGTTTCCTATATGCAAATAAAGGGGGGAGTGGCTGTCACGCTGCTACTTTGCACGTCAGTTTGGCTGAAAAATATATGTGAATATTTAAGGTCTTCGTTAATTTCGGTAAAGCGTCTCAATTCGTCAGAATTTATGCTACAAAAATAAAATAGATATCGTTAGAAAGCTATTAATTTGTAGAATACAATGTTCTCTTTGATTTTGCGATAAACACAAACCAATAATAGTTGCGAATTTTTCAAGTAAATCCAGAGGACTTCACTCGGGGCGACTTAAGAACAAAGCGTTTCATTTTGTTCAAAATTGTTTTTCGCAGTTCGATTCCGAGATGAATTTCCAGCAAAACGGTGTCAGCGTTTTTTATTTATTGCCCGGTTTCGATTTTATGACTTATTTTGTCCGAATGTTGGTAGTAAAACAGCATTTTCAACTTCGGTCGTCAATAAAATCAGCAAAACTCGACATATCAAAAAACGCTGACACCGTTTTGCTGGAAATTTATCTCGGAATTAAACTGCAAAAAAATATTTCGAAGAAAATAAAACGCTTTTTACTTGAGTCGCCCCGAGTGAAGCCCTCTGGTTTTAATTTAAAAATTCACAACTATTATTGGTTTGTGTTTATCGCAAAATCAAATCTTTAACAATATCTGTTTTATTTTTGTGGCATAAATTCTGGCGAATTGAGAGCACCGAAATGACCCTGCAAACCTTAACGAAGACCTGGAATGAAGTTATCTCGATAGTCTAAATCATGAGAAATTGCTTCAGTTTGTTTTTCCTGAACTTTATTCTTGTTTGTTGCATAGTTCAGGTGGTGATCTCGATAATTGAAATTTTCTATTTTTTCAAAGTTCACCTGATTGGGTAAATCGTGTTTCTAATAAACGGAAAACCTAATTTGCATAAAATCTGTCGCTATATTTATAAACAATTTCTTCACATGTGCAAATGCTACAAAAAAGAACCAACGGTGTAATAATCAAGACCATGCCCAACCAGAGCTATATATAATGGTCTAGAGTAAAACTCGGATATGTTTTTAGACTTTTCTAATCGTTAATATATATTCATAAGTCGTGAAAAGTGTTCTTTTGACCGATATTGAGTACGCTATAAGCTGAGCAACTCGCTTGCATTTGCACCTCCAACAAATAACAATAGTCCTCAGTTTTATTATAAGTTATTATTTATATAGGCTTGGAGTAACATTATGTAGATAATTACTACTTATTGACCGAGCGTGAGGTCTGTACTAGCGAAATATCGGACCGACATTTTTAGTACGGACCGAGCCAGCGCAGCGAGCCGAGTCCGTGCAGAAAATGGAGGTCCGATATTTCACCAGTACAGACGAACAACGGAGGTCAATAAGTAGCTTATTATATGACAAGTGTTGTAAACGTTCTGTGAAAACTCGACAATGTATTAGGCTCGTATTCACCACCATCTTTCTTGCGAACTAAACCAAACATATGACAGACGTTTTCCCATTTTTAAAGTACTTTCCGTTTAGCTAGAATCCTGAACTTTCTACCCCAAACAGCATTTTTCAATTGCTTTTGTTTGACATATTGCTCAATAAAAAACATCTGAAATTTTATATAATACTTGTGAGAAGTAAATCTTATATTGTTACGAACAATGTTACGAACATTTTGAACATTTTGAAAACTTCCACATAACATGCATGGAAACTTGAACTATATACATCAAATGAAAGCTTAACACAATTTCTGACAACATACCTTGAAATTATTATCCATCTTGTTGCATGTACTGACACGACTTTCATTTTGTTTATAAAATTCTCACCGTCAGTGGTCTGGAACGGCATATTCCGGACCGCTCAGGAACCAATCAAATTGCTGGATTTCACGTTCCGGACCGCTCACGAAAATAGTCATATAACAATGCCTAATACTGCGTAGCTACAGTACGTTGCAACATTTTTAGATATTTTGTTATGAAATTTTGTAGAAACAACGTAGCTGCATTCTCTCTTTACCAGAAAGTTAATATGCTTGATAATTATAAGATTTATTGGTTACTGTTATCGATTGATTCTTTTTGTTGTTTGTTTGTTTTTGTGGTATTTTTTGTGTTTTGTTTTGTTTTGTTTTATTTCGCGAACGAGTGACATATCCTGGTCAACACCAGAAATAAATTTCATATTTCCAAGCATCCATGAATTGTTCTGTTTATTATATAAAAAAATTGTCCTATTGCCTTGCAAAAATTGCATTAAACTATAATGCTGATTCAGCGATATTCGTCACATGTGCGATTATCATAAATAATCGCACATGTGAGATTATCACTTTTATTAGTGGCAGAAAAATCAATAAAACACTCTATTTTATATAATAAAAAGGGGATATTACACGGTGGCGAGGAGATATGGATTTTATGTTCGAGTGGCAAGGACAATATATTGCCACGAGAACATAAAATCCATATCTTTGAGCAACCGTGTAATGTTCTATTTATGATATGGACAATGAAATTATGCGTGGAAGTGATGTTGATAAACTGGGTTTAATGCGAAAACTACAACCACTTGACCTAAAACCTTTAGAAAATACAAATTAAAAATACAACAGCTTCTTCGAATACGTCATTTTACGTGAAAAACTAAATTAAGAGAAGTTACTGGCTCAAATTTACTTAATTCGAAACTTACGGCAAAAGGCGTAAATTTTGACTTGTCGATATGTCACTCGTGAGCGTTACGTACGAGAAATACGCCACTCGGTTCCCGGATGTAGTGAAATATGGATTCTACGAGTGTTTTAGTTGCTAGTAAGACACTCTTCTCCATATAATAAATTCCCATACGTTTCACCTGAAAACACTGTATTATTGTAATACCTATCACTAGTTGGATACAAATACTGTACGTCTTCACTGCAACTGATTCGTGCTAATGTTTTCTTTCATTATTTTTAAAGTTCTAAGTCACAGGAGGATCTTCTTTCTATTGACTTCAGTCAGCCCACCATTTCGAATTCGTCTTTAAAAATGGAGTCGACTACCACAACATCATACAATTCCAATCACAACCAACTTGTAAACATCTTTTCTCCAGTGAGTCCTTCGTCAACTAACAATGGCCAAGGTAAAGTAGTTCATTTGCTTGTCTGCATGTATGTTTGTATTTTTGTGACCAAGCTTGCTCAGCTGCATGGGATCTTGGCTTGACGCCTTGATGGGATCTTGGATTGGCTTTCGCTATTGACTCATTTAATAAGTGCATGCAGAGTACGTCATTTTCCGCCATTGACGTCATTTTCAGCCTTTTGATATACAAAAGCTATATATATTATTAAGAATATATAATTGAAAAGAAATTGACGTCAAAGAGTAAAAATTACGTATTCTATACTTATTAAAAGGGTGTATATAAAGGGTCTGTCTCCCTTACCTGTATGGACAATATGAGGATACCGTTTCCAATATTTATTCTTATTCTTAAGCTGTTTGTTAGAAATGAGTGATATAAATGGCTAGTAGGAAGACAGCAGTTCTTCATAATACGTCAAATTCTATTTCTCTGTTATTCTGCAGTTTTCCAGCTGTGTTGTGAAACGTCCCGGTCGCAATTGTCCCGCCTGAAAACATTCTCATATAAACCCGGGGCGACAAACGCCCCGTCCCGCTTACTCATCCCTTCCGGCTTCCAACATGTAAACGGATCTTTGAGATGAAATTTTCTGTTTCGCTTTTCATATAGTTGCTGATTTAGATAAATTAAGTTCTGTCAAAGATGTTAGCGAGAAACCTCCAGAACTTGCTCCTAAGAAGAGAATTTCACTGAAAAATCGCAGTAATTCGAACACTTCGTCACCAGCATTGCCTCCAAAGAAATCGATGTCTTCAACTTTATCAAGCAGTACAGGATCATTATCTGATTCAGCTCCAATATCTTTAACAACAACAGGTGATTAGCCCACTTATAGTATATTCGCTCTATCTTTACCGGTATTGAGCACTTTTCGACATTTCGCGAACAACACTTTGTTTGTTTGAATATATATATATATATACAGTATACTAGATAGTATAGATATATACTTACTAAACGTGCAAGTATCATTTAGGTAATTAGCTTTTCCATCCGGAGTTTTTTATGTGATACTGTACAAAATGACTGTTTATATCATATTACTTAAAGTGCCCCTAACCCCCAAAATTTCCACTTCTGAAGTTATGAAGAATGTCGTTGAAAGTTCGGCTATACTGGTTTTTGTTCTTAAGTTATTGAGTGTAATATGCAAATCGGCATGTGATGACGTAAGATATGGAAAGCAGAATTGTCGACGATTTATTTTCGAGTATATCTTCAAAATTCTTCATCAAAATTTCTCCAAATTTTGCACGTATTTACAGACTACTAAACTGGAAAAGATAGTTCAAGTTATATAGTCGTCATGGAAACTGATTAGTTTCCAGACCTCTTAATTTAAAAAACAAAACTATTTGTTTTCTCTCAAGTGCTGATCATTTTGGAGTTGGTAATATTGAAGGAAAATTCTACAAACTTAACTAATCTTATACTAAAGTCTGAAGTTGTAGTAAACTCTGCTATGGCAGAAAACAAAGATTTTTTGAGCCTGAATTTAGAGGTCTGTAAACAAATCGGTTGCCATGACGGCTAGATAACTCAAATTATCTTTCTTAGTTAGGTGGTTTGAATATATGTGCAAAGTTTTGAGAAATTTCGATGTATAAGTTTGAAGATATACACGATATAAAATCTTCCACAATTCTGCTTTCCTTATCTTACGTCATCACATGCCTTATTTGCATATTACAAAAACCCTGATAACTTAAACACAACAAGACGCCTGGTCAGGCGTTCACTCGGGCTACTGCAAACTCGCAGCTTAAATTACCTATAAAAGTCTAAACATCATTGGTCACAGAAAATAGTCAAAACACAATCTAATTCTCCGATAGAAAACACAATTCGCAATACACATTGCCTGTATTTAACGTATTTCCACACAGCGTTCATATGTCGAGTCCCTTCTGGTGTTAAATATCAACACAGCACGATCATGTTTAATCAGCGATTGTAAACGTATATAAGATCAAGATACCTGCCAGCGACATTACTGAACAATAGCTATGTCTGTGAACACACTGAACACGTCCAAGAAAGAACACTTGACTTCAAACAACTTGATCAAACATCAGGATTCAGGAAAGCGAAGAAACAAAACTTGAAGTTTAGCATTTAGCACGCATCATCAGCCGCGCAAGGCCTGATGGGATGACGTAATGATTGCCATTTAGAAACAGAGACAAAAAAATAATAATAACGGAAACCTAGACTCGTCTACCACAGGTAGCCCAAGTAAAAATCTATATCGTCGAACTTTCAACACCATTCTTCATAATCTTAAGGGTGCTTTTAATCTAAACCATAACATTTTTGGGGTTAGGGGCACTTTAAATCAATCTTTTGTAGTTTTTATTTTGGTCTTATATAAATTGTTTTTCTTTTATTATTTTACAGTCGACAAAGAAATTGGTGATGATTCCAGACAATCACCCCAGGGTTCTGCCCAGGGTTCTGTTTCGCTTCTTGCTCCTCCTCGACCTGATATACCAAGAACTACTTCGACTGGCAGTGTGAACAGCTTTGCCGCATCTCGACCGAGACCGAAGGTACTGTAGTAACCAGCGCCGCAAACGACTAAGGTAAACCACCTTGATCGTCCTCGTCCTACTTCCAGCTTTGCTCGCGCGGTATAGAGCCTCTGCGCTACGAGATCTCTACTTTGCCAGTAGCCCGAGTAAACGCCTGATCCAGGCATCTTGTTTTTTAAGGGGCTATGTCACGAGTTGACAGGGGGCCTGGGTACTAAGGTCTTTGTATTTCCATCTTGCGACTATCTGTAACAGTCGCGCTATTTTCATTGAAAAAAACATCTGCTGATACATAGTGCAAAATGTTATAACCTATAAAATCACCGGGTTTTCCTCATAAATCATTAATGATTTTTGGAAGGTTTTCAAATAGGTTTCTGTGGTTTCATATTTTTAACACCTATAGTGATTTAATTCCGGACAGACAGGTGTATTTAAATTTATTGTGGTCTGTTTATTAACAACATGCATTACGACATTAACATATATCATCATACCTTCACATAGCAGTATATAATGTCATACATCGAACTCAACCTACGTTCAAATCATCTGAGTTCCATGCAGTAGCTCAATGGTTAGAGCGTCTCACCGGCGATCAGAAGGTTGTGGGCTCGAGTCCCGCTTGGGAAGTCAAAAATTTTCTGAGTAAAATAGCTCGAAGAACATTTACACTCAATGCAAACTCCATCGTTCATCGTCTGTTAGCATCAAGCGGTAAGTGTTTCATGGACCGTTCACATAATAGTTTGCATATATACCAGTGATTATACTGAATATATGTACAGTGGTGTATTCCTGAAACAGTAACAAGGGGGGGTTACTGGTGCGCGAGTCTGGGTGTCCGGCCAGCCAGGTTTCCAGAGGCACGCCCCCCCACCGAAAAGTTTGAAATCTAGGGACTCTGAAATGCCATTTCCTGCATTTTAGAGCGAGATTTTACAGAATTCTGAAGGTTACAAAACTAGAAAATTATTCTTGATGGAAATGACTGAATATCTCTACTTAAATTTCACAGGACTGCCAAACATGATTAATTCATTAGTGTTGTATGGGAAAGTTAATAAAATAGATAAAATAAAATTGATGTGAGAAATGGCGTCTTGGACGACGTACAGTTTTCTATGGCAGTTTCTGCGTGCATTCTGGCGTAATTTGTAAAAAACAAATACACCACTTGATATGTATAATGTTTTAATATTTATTTATTTAGGGTCGTCTGAGCACTGGTAGTTCCGACTTAATGTCTGCTTCACTTTCACTTAAAACAACTAACGCTCCAACGAGAACCTACGGATTATCGACCACTGCGGCTAACACTGCGTCAACGGACACGACTACGACATTCTCTGCTGATCTGTTAGCCAGTGTAACTGGAACAGCAGCTGGAACAACTCAGTCAAGTTTTGAAGATACGTCAGAATCAACATCTAAAACGATTTGGGATAGAATCAATAGCCCTAGTAATCAACGTGCTACACGAGGAAAAACATTACCAGCAGTGGTTGCTACTGGTGGAACGATGCTGCAACCAACTGTGGTAGGGATTATATTAGTTCTTATCCCGTGCTAACCACGGAGATCAGATGCATTGTTAAGAGTTTATAGACCGGCCTGACTTCATGCAGTATTTAAAACATGACCAGGAGTGTTTTATCAGATTTAGATCACGAGACGATAGTGTTTTAGATCTAATAAAATACGTATACTGTGAATGTTTTGAATAGCTTCAAAAAACGACTTACTTGGTAAGTTTATTTGGCGTAGTAATTTTAAGAAACAACGTTGTCTAAGCCGAGAAAATCAAAGCTAAAGTTTATATAAATGAAGAGGATTCTCTATCACAAATAAAGAAAACATGGATTTTCTTTGTGTTTTCTTCATGAATTATTAATGAATTATTGAACTGACTTCATATTTGTTTTGCAGACGAACACGTCTAATAGCCAAGTGGTGAAACTAGACGTCATTCCTGTTGCTGTGGCTCTTGTAGAAACTGTGAATGCGTATTTTAAAGGCAGAGACGTTTCAAAGTAATTATACATAAATACTCGTCACACGACTTTCATGTATTATCACAATTTGATTGAAGCATTACAACCTATTTTCATAGTCCCTAGAACTATATTGTGTGGAGACGCGGCGAACATCAAAGCGGTTAACAATGAGCTACAATTTAGGTTGAGGGTGGCAAATAAGGTGCACAATCTTTTGTTTTACGTTCATTAATATTTATAAAGCAACGCTGCTATTAGTTGATTGCTTAATTATACCAAAAATACAATGTGTTTAGCAAGCGTTAAGGTGAAATAAGGTGCACAAACGTGAACCAAAACCTAGAACAAAGACTTTGGCCGCGTTTCCAGACAATTTATTTCTAGGGTCTATGCTATTATATAGAGAATAATGAATGTGCAGGAATCTGAAATTTCTTTGAGTGTTGACCAGCAAGATCTGTCTGTCTGTCTGTCTGTCTGTCTGTCTGTCTGTCTGTCTGTCTGTCTGTCTGTCTGTCTGTCTGTCTGTCTGTCTGTCTGTCTGTCTGTCTGTCTGTCTGTCTGTCTGTCTGTCTGTCTGCCTGCCTGCGTGCCTGCCTGCCTGCCTGCCTGCCTGCCTGCCTGTACTTACCCACCCTTGACCTATTCCTACCTATATCGACTTACCTAACTACCCACCTACCTAAATACTATCGCCTGCTTGCTTGCCAACTTACCTACTTGCAGATCTAGCCATATACTTATCTATCTACCCATCCACCCTCCCACCTTTATACCCACTTACTACCTAACTACGTATCTACCTACCTATTTGCCCACCTATCTACTCACTTGTTCAACACGGCAACTTCTACTGTGTACAGTATAACTCATTAAGATATGTTTGTTTCAGAAATACCGTAACTGGTGACATAACCGTGTCATTTCCAGCGAGTGCAATTAACTCCTTATCAGCAGCCGAAAATCCTCCTGTGCTAAGCTTTGGCATCAAGGGATCATCCTTGCTAAAAGGTGCTCAGCCAAATAAAGCACTTATATTGAGGTATGACTTTGTTGTGTGTTAGTTGTTTGAGCTGTACCTATCTATGTATAACGTACTGATATTTTTATTCTGCACGATCGTACTAAACAATTGAAACAGTTTGGAATCGTTTCATCTGTAACGACAACCGGGGCTTTCCAAAGCTGAAGAAGATGGTCGGGACAATTAAAATTTCTTTTAAAAAATAACATGATAACGCTGATACGTTAAGCCAGCGACCTTGGATTCGATTCCCGGTTGGGGCAGTCAGATCACTTTTCTCCACAGCAGTAATTGGACCTCATTTGAATTTAATTTTCTTCATAAAGATCATTTGCTTAATGTACTGTAGTTAACGGATGCGCTTATCTCCTCTGCGAACTGGGCTTTATTCTTGTTCGCGGTGAAGTTAGAATTCCACTTTGGTTTCATGTGAGAGCAAACACCGCAGGTTTTTTATGAGATTGCGCTATTCTTTCTGCATATAGTAACGCTGAACCAATGAGGTGTCATTCTTACTGGGCTTATAGGAAGAACGGTTAAGATATGTCTGATAGAGGTACCTAGTATATATTCTAACACTCGAATTTTTTTCCATCTGAAAAACCTGGAATAAATAAAGTTAGTTTTGATTAGATTAGAGCGAAATTCGTCAATACAAACTGAACGATTTGATCACAAGATACTGAATATGTATTGAAATATATTCTTGTTGTTTCTAGTGACGATCAACCGAATGATATAGATGTGAAACATTTCAAATTCATAATGCCAGCTTTACTTGCGCATCTCAAGAAACTGGCCGAACAAGGGCAGTCCCCATACTACAACATTGATATCTTAAAATATCAGGTACGGTTTTCAGTCCCTGCTTGCATTGTAAATACGTCTGTCTGTCTGTCTGTCTGTCTGTCTGTCTGTCTGTCTGTCTGTCTGTCTGTCTGTCTGTCTGTCTGTCTGTCTAACTGTCTGTCTAACTGTTTGTCTGTCTAGCTTATTTATGTTTATTTTTGCGTTAGGTGCAAAATAATGTTGTTTTGATACCGCTTTCTATGAGTTGTTATTGGAAATGTGAGGAGAGGACCACCGACGTCAAAGTAGATTATCAATATACATCTTCATGTTTGTCCACACCTTCACCACTAAATAATGTATCCGTTATTGTTCCTGTCAATGGTGGAGTCGAAATTATGCAATCGAAACCTATAGCAAAATGGTAAATTGAGTAAAATATATATATATTCAGAAAATGTACTTCTTGGTTTCAGTATTTTTTACGTTTTGTTAAGCAATACACTTCCGTATAGGTCGAAAGAACATCAAAAGGCTTTATGGCAAATGCAAGAAGTATCTAATAATTCTGAAGGTCAAGGCAAGTGAATTATGACCTTTCTAAATAAAGTTTTGCGTGCGTATGTTACATGGATTTTTTCTTTATTACCAGTATCGACAACGAGATGACAAACGTTGGTTTCAGATATCTTTATTCACGGCTTTATTCCAAACGTTTTAACCTTGAGGCTCTTACATATTCGCCTACAATCTCGTACCCAGAACCATCGTCGCGCACGCAAACGAAGGCTCTGGGATAATCCATCACCAGAAACAGAAAATCCTGTTGCTGCTTCAAAAGAAGCCGCCTTTAACTAGCCAATCAAAACACTTCCCTGTGACGAATTATCCCAGAGGCTTCGTTTGTGTGCGTGGCGAAGGCTTTGGGTACGAGATTGATGCGCCTACGGTCTTACTTTAGTCTCAGTTGCCAGGAAATTACTGCTAAGTGCTTCATGTTAGCTCTACAGAATAGTTTGAATACACGTATACCAGTGATTATACTAACCCCAAATGTGCTTAAAGTGCCTATGAAACGAAATTTCACTTCAGCTTTTTACGATTTTATTTGGAAGAACACCCAAGATAATGAAAAATGGCTTTTACATGCCTTTCAAATCTTACCTCATTCTTGAGTTATTGGCTATGCAATTTGAGCAACGATGTCACACGTTGTATGTGGGAGAAAACGGAAAATCAGCCATATCTTTGGATTGCTTTGACTAAACTGAATCAAACGTTGGGAATTTTCCTTGGGGTATGGTCTGATTACATCTGCAATGTGTGGTTTTGTGTAGTTACACCAATTCAAAGATATGACTGGTTTTCCGTTTTCTCCCACATACAACGTGTGACGTCATTGCTCAAATTGCATAGCCAATAACTCAAGAATGAGATAAGAATTGAAAGGCGTGTAAAAGCCATTTTTCATTATCTTATGTGTTCTTCCAAATACAATCCTAAAAAACTGAAGTGAAATTTCGTTTCATAGCCACTTTAGACCTAAACCAAGGTCCAAACCATAATGTGGACCTAGCATGAAGTAGTTACTAAATGACTGTTGTATACTTTTTTAGGTTCTAGTTCTCTAAGAGCTAAATTCGACCTAAAGGAAGGACCAAGTGTAGCCCAACCAATTGCTGTGCAATTTCAATGTAATGGCTCGACACTTTCTAAAATTGACTTCCAGTTGAATACGGACATGTACAAACTGTCATTAGTAAAGAGAAAAATAGTAACAGGTAAGGTATAATATTCTCCATAATTTCTGGAAATGTTACACATTGTATCTTATTGCTTCAGAAATTTTGAGAATAATGTATCAAATTTACAGAATTGTTTTACATGTATATCTCGTAGTTCTGGAAATATTACACATCTATCTTACAATTTTAGGAATTATTATACACATAATTTCTGGAAATATTATAGATGTATCTCATGATTTCTGGAAATACTTATACATCTCATAATTTCAGGAATTATTATTATACATGGAAGTATTATACACACATCTCATAATTTTAGGAATTATTATACAGGTATTTGATTATTTCTGGAAATATTATACATCTCATAATTTCATAATATACATGTATTTGATAATTTTTGGAATAATACATGTATTTCATATTTCATAATTTCTGGAAATATTATTCGTATATTTTACAATTTCTGGAAATACTATACTTATATTTTATAATTTCTGGAAATATGGTACATGTATCTCATAATTTTTGGAAATGTTATACAGTCATGTATCAAGTAATTTCTGTAAATAGTATACGGGATAGACATGCATTTGGTTGAGCTTATGTACCTTGGCATATAATCTACAACAATTTATACTGTACATGAGGTCTATTTAACACCGCTGCCAAACGTTTTGCGCATGCGCGACGTCCGAGCTCGCACCTCAAAAAAAAAGAGCGGGGAGACACTGAAATATTTGAACTGATCCGAGAGTCCGACACAAGAGTTAAAATTATAAGCATACTACCAAAAATTATAAGCATACTACCAAACGTTGTGCATGGCTTCTTTGTCAATATTGTAACATATTCTGAAATGATCCCTTCGTAATTTTCATTACCCTTTTTTTAAAACACAGATGAATAGTCGAGTCTTACTTTGTCTTTACTGTCTGGTTGTTGTCGCCACGGCTAGTTTCCACTTCTCTTGCAATGTTTACTCTAGCAAATTCACGCATGCGCAATTGTTTGGCTGCGGTGTTCGTCTATTTGGCCTCAGCCTGAAATTCTTTTCTGGTAATCACCTGGATGATTTCAACCCAGTTGCCTGCACTGGAAGTCTCTGCTCTGGAAGCTTAAATGTAGTTGAATTTTTTTCAAGCTCTATTCAATGGATTTTATTTCGAGAAGCTGGCCTATAATCTCCATGCAATTGCACCTCAATTGATTGGTTGATATCGGAAGGTATCAAAGAATCATTAATAATTAAAATGACACAATATAACTTTTTTTTTGCTAATTGTTCTCCCAGATTATTGCACAAAATATTTGTTTTCGTTCGACTTGTTTCGGTTTCGAGACACGTTCAGTTAAATTATACGTTGTTGCAACATCATGTGATTTGAATGGTTTTATCTCATTTTAGGGAAATATATGGCTGATCCAATGTAGGCGTCCCGTAGAATGTAATTTATTACGAATTATTGCAAATAACTTGTACAGAAATCACCTAATGTATCATGAAGAACACCAGGGCCGTCGCTGGGGAATGTTGAGGCTATATGACACACCCTCTCTCTCTCTCTCTCTCTCTCTCTCTCTCTCTCTCTCTCTCTCTCTCTCTCTCTCTCTCTCTCTCTCTCTCTCTCTCTCTCTCTCTCTCTCTCTCTCTCTCTCTCTCTCTCTCTCTTTCTCTCTTTCTCTCTTTCTCTCTTTCTCTCTTTCTCTCTTTCTCTCTTTCTCGGTAAATGATGATCAAACCAAATAAATTATGGCCTTTAACAGAAGTTTGACAAGTGTATGTATTCTTTCCTAAGACAGTTCGAATGGCGTACGGTAAAAGGAAAATATACGTGTTCTAGGTAAAGCGTTGAGGTCATCATGGACGTTCTCCGAAGATAGTGTGCCTGTAAATTGTAGAATAGCCAAACGTTATCCAATTTCAACTTATTTTTAAGAGACGTGTTGGACAGTCCCAATATAAGTTTCGTAGTTTGCTCGTTTTAAAACAACAGGACAAGTTTTATTTCACGGAATCTAAATATTTTGAACGACGACGCCCATGCATGACTTTGTCGGGAATTAAAAACTCTCGCCCATGTGCCCAACCTCCTTCGCGACAGCTCTGGTTGCCTAACATGCTGTGAATTTTATGAACAGTGATTTTCTTTCTTGTGTTACCACCATTAATAAATGCACTGTTGCAAATTATATTATTGAAATAATTATAATAACAGTCACCTAACTGTATTATGAATAACAGCATGATGGTAGTTTGTATGCGATTTGAGCGGGGGGGGGGGGGGGGGGGGGGGGGGGGGGGGGCCCCCCCATGATATTTTTATACAAAATGTTCGATTGTTTATACAAATTTATCAGCGAGGATCATATTTACAAATACTAACTGGGTGTAGTTTAGTTGCAATGCTTTTAAAGTTTGTCCATAGGCTATCTATGGTCTCGTTCGCAGTCGTCAGTTTGTATAGTACGTTCTCACTCCCCCCAATATACGTTAGTTGGGGAGGTAAGCGAGCCATGACAACGTCTGCAAAGGAGGCTATAGGCTATGTGGACAAAATAAGTGTTTGCTCATTAGTTTTAGTGTAAAGGTCGTTTTGTTGGAGAGAATTGCGTTAGGCGACCAAGGTGGTGTTTAACCTGATAGTTCTTTCTGCAAGTTGTCTCGCAATTATGTTGCCATTGATGTAACATACTTTGCGTCTTAATCCATTTGATCGCAAACTGTCGAAGTTATCTTCTTTGGTCGCGAAAACATCTTTGCGAGCAACAAAGACAAGTAGAGCCCATGCAGGTTTTCAAATAGATCATGCACCCTGCACTTGTCCTTGCATGCATGTTTGTTGCAACAAGCGTTTATATACGAAGTAGAACCATGTTTTTTCCGATATATACGATTGCAATCACTGCACCAACGCTGAAACAAATATTTTGAGCATTGCAGCTCACTGTAACGCCCTCCCCGCTTGTGTTATAAACAAAAAAAATATGTGCAAGACGCTTTTTGAAAAACAAGAAAACTGAGCCAACATCTATACATGCAAGTTGCTTGGAAAGTCACCTGGTTTAACAACCCAATTGTCATGGAACTATACAACACAACTGACTTAAATTTGAATCAAGGATATGTATTTGCATTGTTTCTTTGGATTACTTATATATCTGGTATACTCCGTCGTTTCGTAACAAAGACTGCATGCACGAAACTTTTAAGTTTGGTAACAAATGTTAATAGTAAAAAGAACAATTCTCAAACCTGTTAATTTATAAACCAAAAACAAACAAAATCGTCATCGTGGGGAAGGGTTTGTAATTGGAGGAGCACTTTGCATAAATGTGCAACTTTCATGTCGCCAAATATTGTTACAGGTTCGTTGAGAAACCAGAAGAACACCTCGGAATCAAAGGAACTCTTACTCCGTTACTTCAAACAGAACTGATTTATTCAAGATAAGTTTGTGGAAACACCACGTTTACTATTTATTTGCTAAGCTTTCGGCCTGTTGACTCGGGCCTTTATCAGAACAAACGTGGTGTTTCCACAAACTTATCTTGAATGTTATGGGTAAATTTGTTGCAAGTTGCAAGAAAAATCGCATCGTGTAACATTAATTACAAGAGTTGCAAGAAAGAGGTGAACCCGAGTATTTTTAACGAAATTCGAGGTGCTTTAAAACTGGATGAGGGCTTTACGGGTGTTTGAATTTTTTTTTTCTGTTCAAACGAACCTGTATTTTACGAGAAAACTCGACATGTATAAGTGAACCAAAGTCTTTGTCTTTACTTAGAACTAAAATCGTATAAGGCGAACACTAACATGCTGTTATTTCTTGATATTTAGAGGTGCTGTCCAGTCTGTTCTGCGCATGTACGAAACTAATGTTTACATCTTCATTTACAAAAAAATATACTGATACCTTATTCAAGGTTGTAAGCTTTTTTTGTTCCCTCTTCATTACTTGTACCCAAAACAAAACATTTTCAGAAGAAATCCGAAGAGATATCCTCGCCGAATCGCTTAATTTCCTGCCATGTTGCTCCAAACGATTTACACTGAGCGGAGTACTCTGCAAATGTCATGTTTTGAGGGTCCTCATAACAAGATGGCGGATCATGCGCAGAACGGACTGGAGAGCACCTTTAAAGCCGTAATCAAACGAGAACGCAAGTCATCGCAAGTTGGCAGTCACGCTATCTCAGCTATAGTCGCTCTGAATATTTTCCCGAAAATATCATGTACCGTGACAAAGTTAAACTAAAAAATAGAATTATTAGCAAAAATAGCCTGTATAAAACAAGAAGTTTTAGATCAGCTCAATGCTATCAAAAGAAAAGTGCTGGAAATCTCCAAGTCATGCTTGTTTCAATTTCGTTTTCTCTTTTATATTATCATATTGACACTGTTTATCTAATCCAACAGAAATTTTATAAGGCAGATTGTGAAGAAATTTTACATCTTTTGGAGTGGCTGCACCTGTATAAGAGATTTTCCTGTTCTGAAAGAAATATTTGTGTAAATAATAGTCAACAACTGATAATGGCACTGTACAGAATAATAGTAAAATTGATAACATCTTCACTTTTACTGTTGTTTATCTCTGTTGTTATGCACCGTGACTTTCGATGGCGCTTACAAATTATACCAGATGCTTCTATACCAGAATGCTTTGCAAATATTCTAGCGCTAACAGTTGTCTTGACGTCATATATGCGTATTTTGGGAACAATTTAG
The DNA here is from genome assembly GCA_035771165.1 of Paragorgia papillata. Lineage (NCBI taxonomy): Eukaryota > Metazoa > Cnidaria > Anthozoa > Scleralcyonacea > Coralliidae > Paragorgia > Paragorgia papillata. The sequence goes on along the minus strand of JAWNZC010000470.1, from coordinate 2,866,816 downwards.
GTGAATTGATAAAATTATTAATTTCAAACCCTACGTGTTCTAATTTGCCTAATCCTTGATCAGTTTTAATAGAGAGTATACTGACAAGGCATTCTGGTAGTTGCATGTTAGTCACATTAATTCCTAAATTATGAACGCGTTTAAAAATCTCTTCGTTCTTTTCCTTATCTCTTCTCTTTTTTTAGCACATTTCGGATTTCATTTGATCGCAAGTCAGCCGTAATTCTTTTATTAACCGTGATATTGGACACGGAAGAAGTGCGACTTTGAAACGCGCCTAAAATCCTAAGAGGAACTGGTAATCCAACTCATTGCTTCCTCTTATTTTCTGGCGAAAAAAACACGCATCAGCATTAAATTTATGACTACTCTCCAAGTGCTAATCAGATTTTACCACTCAAAAATTTTAAGTAAGTCGAAAAGTCCCGTTTCAATGAATCATCCTTTCAAGACTGATTAAAGCTGGAATAATCATATAGTCTGAAGTGACCAATATCTTCCTGTTTATCAAAAAATATCCTTGTATAATAAAAAAACCTTAATTGTAGAATTTTCATTGATTTCAGTTTCAAATTTCTATTGAAAACTAACTTCCTTATGTATTAAAACTTGAGAAATCAGTTGGGATCATAACATCAATATAGGTGGAGAACAACAAACACAATTCTCACCTTTTTAGAACGCGTAGGTAATTGTCAATTGAAAAAGACATCAGGAAACAAGTCAAAGAAAAGTAACAGTTGAAAAGCGACCAGAATTTTTTTCTAGGGAATTCTTCCGCCGCCGAATGTCCAAACGTTGGACACATGATAAAAAATAATATAAATTTCGGGAAAAATCCCCTTGCCCCGCTCCTTCCGGGGTTTTTCACTGGGTTCTCTGCATGGTATTCCTCCTTCCGCAAAATCAACACTATCTGGGATAGGAGTGGCGCCCACTCCTACCTTAGGGTAGCCGACGAAAGAGGAACCTTCGGACTGCCTCCGCGACTGCGGTCGACTAGTACAACCGTACTGAACAAAAAATGCATTGTAGTCAAATTTTGTAGTCAAATTTTTTCTTATATATTCTTATATTAATAAATTCTTAATTTCAGCCTGAGGTTCTTAACAGTGCTAGGTTCTTGTTAGCGCGTTTTTACTATAAGTAATAGCATGATTTCTTGTGCAATTTAATAATATACATGAAAAAATTTAACATGAAGAGAATCTTTCCAATCAAAATGCTTTGTGCAAATAACATACATGAAAAAAATTAACAGGAAGAGCTTTTTTCTGCACTGTATTTCCTCAAACCTGCACTGCTCTCGGCTAATCAGAATTGAGAATTTTTTTCATGTATATTATTACTATCAGTAACAGTATAGAATGATAAATTTTTCAGGTTCACTCAGACTTACTTTGTGAAAACCTAGCTAATTACACTGAATAAAAATACATAAATATACATGTAGTGTAGACTTTACAACAGTACATTTATTAATTTTTTAAAAGATATGCACATCTAAAAAATATTCAACTATATTTACAATGTTAAAAATGGCAATAACACAACATACAGAATTAATAATAACTGTTAAGTTTCCATTGACTAGTGATGGTCAAGGCTTTTCTGCACATTAATATTAAATATTGCATGCAACCCTCAAATTATTAGGGGTAAAGCAAATTTTTAAGCACAAGTAAATAATTGGCTCATATGTTCTTCAAAAACAAGGCAGGGCAACAATGAAGGCACTTTTAAATATTTTCCAAAGGTACCTCTCAAAAGGTAGAGTTAAAGGACAGAAAGAAGACCAAAATTGTGTATTTTACTTGAAGTCACAACCCATATTCCTGCTTGACTGGTTTTGGCTGCACATGGCTTTGCTTATGTGTATAATTGGCTATAATTGGTATGCCCAGTGTCAAAATGCTGAAATTATCCAGACATTTGCTAAACATCTCTAGATACACATTTCAAAGTTTCAAGAAATCTTTTCTCCTTTAGTGATATAATTTTGACAAAACAGATGGAAGTGATAGCTATATTTTTTGCAGAGGAACATTAATTTCTCTTTGAACAAGAGAAGTCAATTGACGTACCAATTAATATCATTGTTATATGTAGACTTGCTCCAAGTCTGCCTCTTGGTTGTTTTGAGACAGGTTTGTTTCGGGATGTTTTATTTTGATTTAAATACAGTACGTGTGGTGGGACCCAAGGCAAGGACACATACTGTATTTAAATCAAAATAAAACAAACCTGTTTCGAAAAAACCAAGAGGCAGACTTGGAGCAAGTCTATGTTATATGCTGACAATACACAGTATGCATGATGATTATGGCATACCTGTCACACACATAGTAATACAATTCAGCAGAGCAATGCAAAAAGTTATTATTTTGGGGGCGGAGGCACTGTTGGTACCACCCACTGACAGAGCCACCCCTAGTCCATGGGGTGATTGCAACATCATAAAACCACATTTAATGGGCAGTGATTTTGAGATAGGGTCCATTTACATGGACGAAAGTTGTCTCTGGTAGAAGGGTCACCGTACCCCCCCTCCCCCCTCCCCCAGAGCTTCACTGGGAGAGCCAACTTTGCATTCATTTTATTTAGCCTCGACAGCGAGTGTTTACATGGAGGATTTCATACTTGTCTCGGGTAGTAGGTCACTCTGGGGGTAGGGTCACCCTCTTTGCAAGATAGGGTTACCCTAGAGGGTGAGGTAAAGTTCCATCCATGTAAACAATTTGACTCACCTACCCCCGAGGCAAAATTGCCTAAACAAAATGGTGGATGAAGGTAGTCAAACAATCAAAAGGTAGTCAAACAAAGCAAAAAGTCAATTTGCAATTCATAATCTAATTCCTCATGTAAACACATGGCAAAGTTGTCTCGAGGGATAGGGTGTCCCTCTTACCTGAGTCAACTTTTAGTCCATGTAAATGGCCCCATAGATTATTACATATGAGGGTTGCAATTGCAAATAGGTTTAAATATTAGGATTAGGGTTTGGTTTAGTGCAGTATTGCTGAAATTGCTAAACTAACCCTAAACTGTGATGTTATTACATGAACAAAGAGCAGAATAGCCTTACCAGGGATGAAAACATTTGGACAATATTGATAAAAATTAATATAAAGAATCACAAATATGAAATATTAGTCAATTATGTTAAGATAATTATAGTACATTTTTAAATATTTTACAACTCACATAATTTCTAAATTAAAAACAATTAAATAATGTTCGTGCTAAATTACTACAGGGTAAAGTTCTTTTGCCTAGGCAATAGACAGGAAATAAATTACCACAAGATATTGGGAATTTATTAAAACGAAAGTAAAATTCGGCACAAATTCTCTACGAATATTAATAAGGTTACACTAAATTGTTAAAATAATTATGCGTATACATGTAGCTTCTAGCTTAATAATCAGCGAATTGAGTTGCGTATAAAAGAAAGCGCGAGAGAAAGCGTTATAATTTCTTAACATCACCTTATTTAATATGAACAAGAAGGGTCACAGCTTTTTTTCAGGGCAGCATACATAATTAAATGTAACGACAGTGAGGTTCATAACAATTCCACGTGGCTTTCTTTGCGGGGGAAATGAAAGTTTAAAGACTTGTGAACTGGTCCTGTGTTTGCGGTAATTTCCGCTAGTTCTACAAGTGCCAAGGCACCAAACCACCGTTCCTTTTGTTCGGCTAGTCGCCGTCTTGCTTCCATACGAGCTCTCCTTCGTTCAGATAATTGGCTCTTAGCTCGATCACGGTCTATTTCTCGTTTCTCTTTCTTTATCCTCAGTGCGCCAGGACTTTTGTCTTGTCTTTCTCTTTCGTATTTGTCTAACCACGTTAAGACGTTTTTCGTTTGTTCGTTAGGTTCCTTATTTTGAATCTCACTAAGCAAAGCTCTTTTCAATGGTATTACTTCGCAGTCCTTTCTTATGAGACCAGCTTTCGGATGCGTTGAGCAATGGCGATTCGCGTGAGTAAACCTCGAGTTACAGCCAGAAACAGTACAGATAAAAGGCTTCTCGCCCGTATGGAGCCTTTGATGAGTTTTCAGCTGTCCACTCTGAACGAAAGCTTTATCACAGCTTGGGAAGTCACATGTGTACGGTCGATCGCCAGAGTGTGTTCGTTTGTGTGCTTGTAGCGATTTCTCGCGCGGGAAAACCCGTCCACAAATATCACAACGAATCGGCGAACAAGACTGAGCTCCTTCTACCATGAGATAACTTATCATTTCTGCCTTCGGACGGCCTCTGGGCGGCGTGATCTTCATATCTTTCGAATCGATTTCACTCAGCCGGTTAAGATCGTGCGGACTTAAAGATGGAAAGCTGGGAAATGCGAACTTGTTTGGCGGGGTATTCGGTGGCGACCACACTGTCACGGACTCTGCACAGCTTTCAACACAATTTTCACTTCTCACTTCCATATTCTCCTGATCAACTCTAGAATCCATCGACTCATTCCCCGGACACATTCTTAGCGAAGTTTGTTCTTGGATGAGGAGACTTGCACTGTTTTGCTGCAACAGGATGTCCGCCATTTTTAAAGCTGAGCTTTGCCCACACACAACAAAGAAATCAAAGAAGGGATTTAACCCTCGAAACGAGTTTGGCGCCTAAACATGCTATTGGTTAATTTATTGTGACGTTCCCAACGCCTCGAAACCGGAAGAGATAGAGGGATGGTGTTGATGTTGTATCCGGTTATACTTAATTGGGATCCATGGGTCATTTATTTCAAATTTTGAGATGTGAATAAGTATATTGTTCTGTACTTTATGACAAGGGTAAATAATATCTGACAAATATCTATCTGGACGTTTTCAAAACATTAATTCTTATACTACAGAATATTTTTGGAAATGAATCAACCATGAATAATATTATATATTTTGACATTTTGTATTTTCCCCACTAACCGGAACCGGAAACTGAACCCAACCACCTTAAATAGCATTATAGTAATTTATATAAATATAGGTTATAATGATCAAAACAGTTCAGTTTCAAATTCCCCAATATCTCACATGGTAGTTTATAGCATTTTCACTTTGATTAATCAGTTTCACTTTCCTACAAAAAAATCTATATTTTCGATATGTTTTGTCCCACAGTATTAATAGCTACAATTCGAATTGAATAAGAGTATTTCCTCCCTAGACGTAGGGTGTTATCGCACGTCTGACATCGAACCATGTAAGGCTTGGGCCAAACCCAAGGGCTTGGGCAGCTATAAAGCTGAGAAGGTGTAGAGTTCCCCGGTCCGGAGAGTTTAGGGGCGACCAGCAACACGATATTTTCCGGTGAACAACAATAACTTTCCGACGTACGAAGCAGAAGGTCAGAGCTGAGTGACACCGGACCTATACTTGAAAATTGAATATGATATGATAAAATTTAAAATTGTAGACAATAGTGACATACAGTGTGTATAAAAAACCCCTGAACCCTTAGAAAACAACCTATTGTAGTAGTTTGAAAGCCCAAAGCACTTCGCTGAACCCACAGATGCGTAGCCTGCGTAGCTGGCGGTTTTTAATAAGGGGTTGGGGTCTTGGTGAAGAAGCGGGCGAGGGAGAAAAAGCGGGCGGGCGGAAGAGCGGGCGGGCGGAAGAGCGGGCGGGCGGAAGAGCGGGAGCTGGAAAAACCGCCTGCCTCAAAACCTGGTGTTTTTGAATATCGCCCCTAACTAACACATCCTAAATCTAATTAAAACTAACCAATCATACGATAGTTTGTAATTGAGTTTGTAATTCGATAGCTTGCACGTTGCTTTCAAAATAATAATAATAGTATCTGAGTATCGTCTATCGAAAATCATTCAGGTGTGAATCTGTCAAACTTGTGTGCTTGTATACAAGCGGCGAATGCAAACTCCAACGGAAAAAGTAAAAAAAGGAAGAAAACCGAACGTTCAGAGTGCCAACGATTTTTGCAGGTTATGTGAATGTTCCCTGAAAGTCAAATACGGTGATTTTGAGAAAATATCGTATATTTCAACTGAAAATCTCTTTAGACATTCAAAGGGCTGCGAGGACATGCCGACGCTACAGGATTAACCTAGGATTTTTGGTGAACAAGTCTTCCAATCAGTCTGAACGCGTTTGCAAGGCATGTGCACGAAAGATAAGGTATGCCTGTGAGCTGTATAATTTCATCAAAAACAGTTTAAACGACTCAAAGCTTTCGCAAGACTCAGCAAATAAAGCGGATACAAACCACAACTCACCTGTCAGCCCAACTGGTAGATACAAGCGACAATTACCGTCAAGTGTTTCTTCACCTGATCGTAGCCCACAAATTAAGAAAGGATTCAAAGCTAGCGAACGTATTAGCAAAAGGAACACGTCGAGAAAAAGCTTAGCATTTGCGAGTATAACAAGCGCAGCAACTGCGCGGTCAGATATCGAGGATAACACTCCTAGGACTGACGAAATCCTCGCAAGTTTAAGCGTTGACGAGGTGTTAAACACGAACACTACTCGGGTGAAAGTTCTCAAAATATTCAATGTTTCCAACGCTTTAACAACACACTTCTTTCACGGCCACGTTGATGACTATCAACGATTCAACGCCTCGCGTGAGCCAAAATCGTTTGATCACCGTGGTTTGATTGATGACAGCTATCGACAACAGCTTAAAATACTAACCAATCAGTATTTTCCGTTCACCAGTGGACGGGTAATTCAAAAACACCAGGTTTTGTGGCAGGCGGTATTTCCAGCTCCGGCTCTTCCGCCCGCGCGCTCTTCCGCCCGCTTTTTCTCCCTCGCCCGCGAGACCCCAACCCCTTAAAACCGCCAGCTACGCAGGCTAACAGATGCGTAAAACACACAGTCTTATACACCTGAGAAATTAAGATAACTTGAAGTGTATGCATGGTGAAAGTATTTAAAAGCTTTTTCTCTTCCTGTTTAACTTATGCTGATTAATTTATAACGCAGCGCTTTTAGGGTTTTCAAACTACTACAATAGGTTGTTTTCTAAGGGTTCAGGTTTTTTTTATACACACTGTAGAGAAAATAATACGTTTGGTAGACGTTCGTCAAGCTCAATTACTCAGAAAAGATTTCTCAGCCCAAATGAGACCTCTGAGGCTCAGAAATCCTTCTGAGTAACTGAGCTCCACGAACGTCTACCAAACATCTGTAACATTAAATATGATTATTTTCTCTGTCACTATTCATCTGCAATTTTAATTGTAAATAACTTAAAAATGAGCGTAAAAAGTTTAATTCAAAATTTTCGTATTCCCCCCACTGACTTCACCGACCATGACATATAAATCTAAATTTAGCTATCAAGACCTTTTCATGTATGTCATTGCTATGCAAGATAAAACAATTATGACTTTGGTAGCTAAATACTGTTTTAATGTTTTAAGAAGTTTTGAAAGTTTATAGTTGAGCACGTACTCTAGTTTATATGTTATATGTATGTATCTTATATACCAAATCTGGTATTTATGTTGTTTGAATAAAGTTGATCTATAATTAAAGTTGTACTGAATCCGATCGATATAGGCATATAGCCTATTCCAGCTGCAAATCTACATGCATCGCCGAGCTATTATCAATATAATCAATCAATAAGGCCTAGCATGGGCCTAGGTCTACCTGCGGGAAGTGGGTGTTAACAGGTCGCAGCTAGAAATTTCTTCCCTTTAAGTATCCACGGGGTGTTTAATTTATTATATGGTATGATGCACAACTCACGGGACTTCCTCAGATTCACACTGGATCGCTGCGATCAATATACCGTGGATTAATTCGCTTCCTGAACTCATCACTCACTATATGGGGCCCGCCACTAATAAGAAGTGATGATGAGCGAAAATAGGTGAACTGGGCTTTATAACCGTCCCTAATTTTCAGAAATTAGCCTTTGAAAATTGTTGGAAACCACACTGACTGCTTCTTCATTTGGAAATAAACTTAAAAACCTCTTTCTCCAGCTAAACCATAAAGTCAATCATGCATATCATGTTGACGAATTTTCTTGTATCGCCTGTAAACATGTTGTTGTAAACATGATAAAACATATCATGTTCACAGAATGTTGATGATGCATTTTTTTATTGTATTTTTTTATTGTATTTTAATGAGGACCATTAGGAAGAATACCATATGGTAATAATGTATAAATTTCCCTCTTGAAATAAAGTATTTATCTTATCCTTATCTTATCTATCTAATCTGGTTTCCATTTGGTCGGGACGAGGGGTACGGTCAATTACGTGTTTCACTGAGTTTGTCGTAACAAAGAACTGATTCGCTTCAATGCTTAGTACTTCCGCGCACCGAGAAATCAGTAAATCTAAAAGCTAGGCATCGGGTATGTGTGAACCATCAACCGTTGGCAGATCTAGAGGTGCGAACTCGGACTGACAATTAACTTGGTTTTTCTCACTATTTTCAGTAATACACCGAGCCGACATTTTTCTTCTGGTTTCCACTCAGGAAAATTTTCCTTCAGTTTTGTGAGCTGTCTTAACTATGGTCGGAACAGTGGTCGGAACAATGCTTAATCAGTTTAGCATAAAATAAATTTTCCTGTCCGTACCTACATCATCTTCAGAAAAAAATTTCCCCGAGTGAAAACTCAGTTGACTTTAATTTTGTTATATAAATAAAAAGTAAGAATTAAATTTGATATATTGTTTTCACCGCGCAAAGAAGTGGACCAGATCCAAGAAGTACAAAGGAAAAGTATATATATATTTCTAAAATCATTAATAATTCATGAGGAAAACACAAAGAAAAATCATGAGCGTATCGGATCTATATATCAGGATATAGACTCGCTCTAAGTTTCTCGTTGGTTTTTAACGGCTGAGATAAGCTTAATTTTCAAAATTACTACGCCAATGAACGTATGAAGTGATTCTTTTTAGAAGCCATTTAAAAACCTTGCAGTACGGGCTTTATCGGCTCTAAAACACTCGGCTATCGCCTCGTGTTTTATATCCGATAAAGCCCTCCTGCGCGGTTTATAAATATTACATATATATACTTGGATCAACTATAATAGGCCGGTCTAATAAGGCTATTGTGCTATACTATGTATATAGGTACTTGGGTACAACCCTGCAATAGTCTCGATCATGAATATTGAATTAAATAACCTGGAGTAAACATTTCGGTAACTTTTAACTTTGTGTGTCTACTCATTAAGAAATAGAAAATGGCCGCCCGTGTTTATATAGCCCGATGCAAACGCGAGAGTGAGTTGGAAGAATTCGAAAGTTTATGTGAACTCGAGCCGTAGGCGTGCGTAAGACGCAACCTATTTTATAATAGTTAATAGAAAATATACATGGCCGTTTGCCGGACAGTGCATGGCGGATTACCTATGGGGCAAAGGGGCATTTGCCGCCGGCCCCAGATTCTGAACGGCCCAATTGCAAAAAAATGAGTGAATAAAAAAATTATGCAGTTTCTCTTTGAAAGTCCGAACTAGCCTGAGAAAATCACACGCTATCTCAGCCACGGGCCCCCTTCTGTTTGAAAGTGGGAGGGGAGTGGCGCCTGATGCAGCCGAAGCACGAACCTCCGATGATCCGATCAACCTACGCTTTCAGTTCACCGTACGTACTCCGGGGATGGCTCTCATTTAGGACCGGCCCTAAAATATTTTTGCCCCCGGCCCTGGGAAGGTTAATCCGGCACTGGGTTTGGAAGCTCAACTGAGTCATTGTTTTATGTTTTTGTTCAGGTTTAAGGAAATTTTTGCCGTTCACGGTTACTGAACATATTGTGTTTTCTGTATAATGAAGCAATCATCCAATAGCAACGTTTGGGTTCAATCACTCAACGGTACGTTTAAATATTAATAAACCTAAAACAAAGGATTTGAGCTTGATTGTTAACGGCTTTGAAGTTTGCTGGGTTTCCAAACCATGTATATTTTCTATTAATTAACTATGGTCTACTCTACTGTGAATTAAGAAAGGGTCAGGGGGGAAAGAAAAAAAATTAAACAAAGGTTAAAAAAAAAGTTCTATCATTTTGGCCATTTCCCACTAAAGAGTCGAAGACATGTAAAGAGTAATATTAATTGAGCGCTGGAGTTCTTGCATGGGATCGTTTGGAGGACGACAGTTTCATTGTGCTTACGCTACCGAGCATGAAATCGATCCCTAATCCGTCGCCAGTCTTCAACTCTTTTGGGAAATGGCTACCCTGGATGCCAGAGTTGCCAAAACTTGAAAGCAGTATAGAATCTATGGGCGCTTTCCAATTGACAAGGTTAGACCGATCAGTCCGGCCAGAATGGACTTGCTTTTGATTAGGACCAAATTTTCCAGTCAGATCATCCCAGGCCTCAAACGAATCATGTTCCATTTAACCGGACTGACCGGTCTAACCGTGTAAATGGAAAGCCCCCTATGACGTCAAATTCTTTTCAATTTTTCTTTTAAATTCTTTTCAATTTTTCTTTTAAATTCTTTTCAATTTCGTTTATTGCCTTTTGTATATTTTCAATAGAATTTAAAAGGCTGAAAATGACGCTATAGAGATCAAAAAAGTTTCCGGATTGACTTGTATACTGATTATATTGTATCATCACCATACTTGACTTCACTTGGCAACTTGCGCAGTCCATTGGTAGCAAAAAAATGTTCATATAAACTGCAAGGTCGTACCTGGGTACGAATTTCGTACCCAGAGCCCGCGATCCTTTTGGTCATTATAGAACTGACCTTGCAAAGGATTGTGGTAGCACAGCCGCCATCTTGTTTTTTCGCCTAAATCCCGTTGCGCAAGTCTTTCTCTCTTTTAAAATATTGAATCGTCGATCGTCTGCGTCGATCGTGCATGTATTAAAGAATTTCAAAATATTCTGGATCGAAAGTGGCATCTCTGTTTATGTTCTGGAAAATTGGAAGACCTGTTTTGAGAATTGAGTTATTGAGACACTATTCGATGTCAACAATGGGAAAACAACGTGTATTTGTGGTCGGTGTTGGAATGACCAAAGTAAGCTTAAGTTTCTCAGTTCTCACATCACTGCTGTTAATTTCTCACATCACTTTTTATAGGTAGTTCATTTCAAACGTTATTTTCTGCGATTTTACATTGAATGCTCTTGGACGATTTGCTATGTGATCAATAATTATGGACACATAGTCAGTCGAGTCTGTCGAGAGGCTAGGGTTCAGGGGCCAGGGTGCATTTCCATGTCAACCCCACGCCGAAGATAAGCCACTGGTGTTCAGGTGCTGCGCCAAGGGAGGTCAAGATGAACGCCAGCGCCTGCACCAGCCACTGACTTGTATAGTTGTATGGCTGTATATGTGTGCCGACCGCAGTGTGATTGTGCACCAGCACGCCGAGCACTTTTGAAACTCAAGCCGAAGATCTTCGGCGTGACTGACATTGAATGCACCCTGGTTCAGGGGGCATGGTCCCCAGGAAATTTTGAATTTTAGAGTCTGAACGATGTGATCACAAGCTAAACATTAACAGAGTGAAACACTTCACAGGTAAAAATCTGGATCTAACATTCGAACTGAAGTAGCAAGCATTAAATTCATTCCCAGGGTCTTACCGGTTTTGCACAATAAAATTAATATCACCCACCTAGGATGCATTTTAGGTAGGTCACACCAAAGATCTTTGGTGTGGACCTCAAGAGAACTCTATGTACTAGTCAGGCCTATCACTGAGAAAAAACGCAGGCGTGCGGGCATTCGCACGCCTCGGATGTCCTAGGCGTGCGATGGCGTGCGACATTTTTGTACTTCAAAAACAGTCAACAAAGCAGTCTTACTCAGTAACTGTAATGGTTAATATTAATAACTTTTTTTTGAACGGTTTTTTGATACGTAAAAAATAACAATAGCGGATATGATTTCCTAGTTTTCCTTTAAATACACTGTATAGTTACTGTACTCCTAGGTTTATTATTTTTACAGAAAAATGTTTCAGCGGCATCGTTGGAGTCATTGCGAGTTCATACGCGGTTACAAGTAATTTGCGGTGGGCATCATGACTGGCCTTGGCTAACATTGTGTCAATTCGCGGCTGTGAAGGTCCCTCAGCAATGTCTTCTACAATTCGATCTGTCTCTTCTAGCGCTCTCTCTTTTTCTAAGGCAATAACATGGCCTTTCGATTCAGTCAGATGTCTCATGACCTAACAAAACCAAAAGACGTTTATGTTTACCATATTCTGGTAAAGTCAACCCAACTTTCGAATGAAAAATTTACGTTTGAATTCGAACGTACGTTACCAGTATATTTAACATACCTGAAATTTCGTCACAGAGTTTGTGCCATCAATAAAAGAACGCGCAGAAATCTTCGCGCTTCCTTTAATCAGAGGACTGCTCATGATCGCGTTCTTGTATTTTGCGCAAAGCTTGCACCAAATAAAATTTACCATCGTTCGCCCAGTTTTCGCATCATTCACGGTTTTCACGCCAAATATGTTTTCTTTTCCCCAACTATTAAATGTGGCTAGTTCCACAGAATTCCCTTTTTTCTTTGACGCCATTTTAAAGCGACCTGGCTCAGTTGCCGGGACGAATTAATATTTCTTGCGTTCACATGGTAGTTTTCATCCCGTCTATACCGGGATGAAATTTGACATTGATTGATGTGTTTACTTTAAAAGTTTGAAAAATCGAAATAACTATGAGCCGAGATCTTGCTTAGCGGACATTGATTGATATGTTTACATGAAACAACGCACGCGCTGCATTTCATAAACGAGATCTCGCTTATATATCCATATGAACGGGACGAAAGTTTTAATAGGAAAATAACTATGAGCCGAGATCTCACTTGGGCCAACCCGATTACCAGGACCATATGAACAGGCTGTCAGGCTCTAACACTGTCAACCAATATCTGTTTATTTTTGACGCTGCAAATTGCATTCAATTACATATAAACAAAGTGTTGGCATGTGAAATCAGATTCGTCGAACGCCTAACTGATAAATAAGTGATGGCTGTTCTTGTTACATTTATTATTTCACACTTCGTCTCCTCATTTGGTTTATTACATCAAAACATCAAATAAAAAATATACGGAATTTATAATTTTTATAATTTTCGAGGCGTGCGATCAAACGCACGCCTCGCGTTCTTCAGGCGTGTGCCGAGGCGTGCGCGTGCGATCGCACGCCTCTCAGTGATAGGCCTGACTAGTATGTAATTATAGTGTTTCCAGCATACTGGTGTATGGTGTGTAAGTACTTTCTTTGCAGAAATAATTGCTATGGGGACCTGTTTCCAATGCACACCCAGCATCTTTGATGGCACAGCGTAGCATTTTGAGGATCTTGGCATGGCATTTTTGCCATTTTGAAGATCTTGGTGTGGCACTTTGAAGGTCTCAGTGTGACAGGCTCTCATTTTGAAAGGCTTGGTGTATCTTTGGTGTGAAGTTTACATAGAATGCACCCTGGAATATCACACTCCACTGCACACCTAAATAGCTCAAGGGTTGTGGTTGGTTGCACTCCTAGATCTTTCTTCCTGGGAAGGCCTGATATGTGTACTACTACTACCTACTGGCCATGCACGAGTAGATAGTAGATAATATAGATATATATCACATGTGTAAGTACAGTACATATAAGTAACAAAAGAATGCTTTCAGAGCCAATCAAAACATAGAATGAAACGATAACTGATGACAAACCATTGAAGCCAAAATAAGTCAATACCAGCGCTGGATTTAGGAATGTGGAGGCCCCTAGGTGGTCACTGACCAGCACAATATATCAATTCTATTTCTGAATGTATGCTAAGTTGCATAGTCATTTTTTTTAATAAGATGTAGGTAATTGGACTGACACTGGGGTTATATAATGTAGATGAATAAAATTTGCAAAGAATGCGGTATACATGTATGGCCTTAGGTCAAAAAGCGCATCTTGCTGTATTTTTTGTTAACTTGTAAATTTGATATGGGACTGGGAGTAAGTTAAACAATTATAAGAAAGGATTAAAGATACGTAAGTAATATCCAGTAAAAAGAGTACATGGGACACAACCCTCTATATATCTATATATCATCCATATATTCTTTTGTCTTGTTTTTTATTCATATTTTGGGCTCTCAAGATTTTTTTCATTTCAACACCTATTTTTTAAACTTTCAAGACATTTTTGTGGAGGCCCCCCTTAAACATTATTTTGTGGTGGCCCCTGGGCGACCGCCCAGTCCACCCTGCCCTAAATCCGGCACTCATGGTCAATACTATGACCCATGAGACATTGAGCAAGATATTTAAGGAGTGAGATATTCAAGAAGAGAAGGTTTTTACTGTCAGTTTTAGTATTTTTTTACCATAGTACATGTACTGTAGCTATAGGTATTAAAGCAGTAGATACATGCATGCCTGGGAATGCTTATTTTTAATACAATACTGTACATGTAGTTATTGACAGTACATTAGTTAGTTCATATTGCTATCATAGCAGAGCTGCACTAGCACATACACCTCAGTATAACGCAGTTGATCCATGAATCTAAAAACTTCATTTGCTTGGTTTGTCAACAATTGACCACTTATGGTAATGTTTACCACATTGGAGCTCACTCTAGATTGCTTAATTTCAGTAATTTTTGGTGAACAAAAAGACATAGCTATTGGTTTATCCTACAGCTCAAGTAGTGTGATATGACTTGGCACTGAAATTGAAGTTTCTGAATTCTTTTATCCTTATTTATTAGGGATAATTCCTAACGATTCTTGAATTACAGATTCCTGAATGAATCCTGACTATATGGCAAAATAAAATGACAATATGGTGACATGACCATTGTGAGAAATACAGTTTTGATCCCAGTACTCTTCACACAATATGATTATAATACCAGAGCCAGTGCCTAGGGCTGAGTGGGAAGAGTACTGTACAGAACACCGCTGCCAAACATTTGCGCATGCATGAATTCGCTAAAGTAAACATTGCAAGAAAAGTGGGAACTAGCCATGGCGACAACAACCAGACAGCGAAGACTAAAGTAAGGCTCGACTATTCATTTGTGTTTTAAAAAAAAAGGGTAAAGAAAATTACGAAGGGGTAAATTCAGAATATGTTACAATATTGACAAAGAAGCCATGCACAAATTACCTACCTTATCTTTTTGGTAGTATGCTTATAATTTTAACTTTTGTGTCAGACTCGGACCAGTCCAAATATTTCAGTGTTTTCCCGCTCTTTTTCTGAGGCCCGAGCTCGGACGTCGTGCATGCGCAAAACATTTGGCAGCAGTGTTACTGTACAGTACTGTACTAGGAATGAGATTCAGCACAATCAGTAGACACAGTGAGTACCTCTGTACGTTGTACCTCGCACTATAATGCACTTCACCTATAAATTCTATATACAGTATTAATCTCAACCTCAACTATTGTGTTATAGCAAGGCTCTATGGATGTACAATTGATTAAATTGATATGATCAACCAGTGTTTATTTATCATTCTTATGTTGCTACTGTATGTAGTATATACCTCATTGTGCATGGGTTAGACATGGTGTGGTGGTCCACAGCCATTGCACTTCTCCATACACTCCAGTCCATCAATAGACTGTATTTTTAAACATGGATCATGCCAATGACATCGACTTTACAATATACTTTCAGGTGTGACTACTACATGTACAGTAGGCAGTATACAATACTGTATGTCCAAACAACATATAACTCAAGTTGACAACTAAAAACATTGTACAGCACTGAGTGATGGAAAGAAAATTCTTCTTGTTTTCTTAGCACAGAAACTGTCCAGCCATGCCCCCATGCATTCATTTTGTCTGAAAGAGTGTTTTTGATGACTGAGAAAGCTGTTCAGTGAGTCATTCACAACAAAAAATTACTTGCTGCCTTACTGTACATGTACTGTATTTCAGAGTTTTAGTATCATTTTCTCACAAATGCTCTGGCATCCCAAATGTTTATGATAAGTCTATCTAAACAATTACATATTATACTGTAATTACTGTTAGTAATATCACGTTTTTCTTGACTGTCTTTTTTAGTTTGAAAAACCAGGTAAAAGCGACAAAGATTACCCAGACTTTGCGAAAGAAGCAGGTTTGTCATTGAATGTACTGTACAGTCAATAATATTTATTATTAGACAGTAACATGACATTATTAGTGATTTACTTATTAATAATCATTTGGTAGAAATAAAAACAATTTAATTGTACCAAATGTATTGATTTTGTACCACATGACACCCTGTTAATTGTCATGGCAACGCTCAGGTATGGTTTATTACTCATGCTTTAATTTCAATAAAGCACGGTTGCTGATTTTTAAAAATCTGAAGCCATAATGATATCAAGGAAGCGGAGAGATTGAACAGCTTAGATATTGGTAAACTTGTAGTTAGATATTTTTATACGAATATGAACTTGAGACTTTTTTAGTGAGGAAACTAAACAAGGATGCTTTGTAAATGTTGCAGTATTGCCACTCATTTTGCAACCCAATTTAATAGCATGCATTAGGCTTATGCATGTATGCTGAACATCACAAAATAGATGAATTTAAATGTTTGAATTTTATTTGATGAAACTGAAATTAAATTTGACATGCAAATTAAGTTTATCTTGGCAATTCTGAGTTAGACGGATAATGCAACTTGATAATGCATGTTTGAGTTACATGACGAATTATTGTTGTGTCGTCCTTGAATGAAATGTTTCTTTTCTGTCTTTGATAATTTGGTGCCAATGATGTTTTCAAGGAAACGTTTTTAGGCTCACTGCATCCAAGTAATAACAATGAAATTTGTGTGAAATTTGATGTGTAACTCAACGTTGCATTTATGTTGCATTATTACCAACAAAGTTAATTTGAGTTAAATTCATCTGAATTAAATTTGTCTATTGTGCGGCATTTAGTGCACATGCCACACCATACACTGCCATACAACACTGATGAATTAAATTAAATATTCTTGTGTATAAATCAAAAGATTACTGAAATGAGTGGCAGAAAACAGCTACAAATGTTATAAGATGGTAGTCAGGTTGGTCATATTTTTGTGCAGAATTAATCGGCTTTGGCTGATTATGTGTCATGATCAGCCACCGACTAATCAAATTGGTATTTTTTAGCAATTGGTTCACCCATAGTCGTGATGTCACAACCGTGTTTGCACAGCCTGTGAATATCCAATTATGTACCCAGAGCCTTTGCGGGCATGCAAACAAAGGCTCTTGGATAATCCATCACCGGAAACAGATAAACCTGTTGCCTCTTCAAAAGAAGCCACCTTTAGGTAGCTAATCAAAACACTTCCCCTGTGATAAATTATCCTATAAGAGCCTTAATTCGTTTGTGCATGGTGAAGGCTCTGGGAATGAGATTTGTGAATACTGTATCTGAATGTGAATATCAATTAAAATCTGCAGGAATGAATTTATTTCTTGTATATTTTTTTAAAAGTACTGTACATATAATATTTTCTAATTATATTTATTTTTAGCTACAAAAGCGCTTAATGATGCTGGAATTTCTTATCAAGAGGTGGAACAAGCTGTTTGTGGTTATTGTTATGGTGATGTACTTTATTTTTTATTATAAACTTCATGTAGTTTCAGTATACCATTCTGATTGTATAGGGGGTATATTATAGTTTTCGGATTTCATATCCAGTTTTTCGGGGTGATTTGCTGTTAACTGAGAACCGTTCGGTTGCGGGAAACTTTGAAATGCCCTCATTGGATAAGGTTATCTTTCAGAATGTATAGAGCGCTTTTCGGAGAACTGGCAATGATTTCTCAAAAACGCGGTAATGTTCCTATTAGACGGAAAAGCGGTTGCGGTTAAAATTGCCAAAATTGAAAGGATTTCGGAAATTCAGACCCCCTATAATAGACCCCCTGTCTATCTACATACTGTACAATATATATTTGAAGTTCAGCAATTACATGTACTGTATAATAGGCAGTGTAGAACTACAATTCAATAAATGTTTAAAGGTTGGTGTACTGCCCAAATTCTAGTAAAAGGAGGTCTAATAGGGAATTATTTAAGAATCATGATACATGTACTGTGTACTTCACTGATTTACCAATGTAACACGAGAGTACTGCATGGTTGGCTAGAAATTGTAAAGATCACGGTTAGCCCGTGGGCAACATGTTGAATCTACTTTAATGTACATATTGTAGTCATCAATGAATCTGGGATAGAACCTTATATTGCTTGAAGATTTGTTTTTCAACATAGCCAACAAATAAGTTAGCGTGCATGTACTTTTAGTTAGTGTCTTGGAATAATAAATGCAACCATTTTCCGTCATCAAATCCAAGATGGCGATGCCCACGAGGTCCAACATGCGGGATAACTTTAACAGTGTTTTGGTGGCAAGAGGTACAGGATTTGAAGCAACTTAGTGAGGGAGTCGTCGCTAAGCTGACAAAGAGCTTCGTGCCGATGCAAATCTTTTCTCTAGACAGAACGGCACAATTTTTGTCCGCAGCTTTTATCACTTTGATGTAAACGCAAAACGCAACGATTTCAAGGCCATAAGTTATTTTCGTTTGACGCAAATGGTTTAACAAATCAATGTGATGACGACATTGGCAAAGTAAAAGATTAAGAGATGAAAATTTGCCCTCAAGTGGAGCCCAGAAGATTTTTTCGGTTGATTTTTTTTCTACTTGACGACACTTTTGCGTCAAGGAATTTTTTCTTTTGTTTTATGAGCTCTTGACTCGAATTAATCTATTCAATTCTAACAATAGAAAGTTGATTCGCGCTAATAAAGTCCCTACATGTAAGTGGTAAACCGGAGGATTGATTGTGGAAAAAGGCCTTTAAATTGAAGTGTAAAGAATGCTTTTAAATTTTTGTTTTCCTTGACCGAAAACAAATGAATGGGCGTTATGGGCCTGGAGTTTGGAACAAGTTTGAGACCCTTTGCATGAACAAACCTCTTGGGGTTGATAGTGGTACAGGAAATGGGTATGAATAAAACTAAACTTGATAGAAAAACCTGTGCTTTTGGGGGGAAGTATCGTGGGAACTACTTATTAATATGTTTCATACCTAAATTATAGTCGATCGAAAAATGGTCTGGAAACTCGACAAATTCCGAGGCGTTATATAATAATATTGTGCAATTAATATAATTATATGTTAAGGTTTTAATTGGTTTATAAGCGTATTGAAAAAATTTATTTAGGGGATTCCACTTGTGGTCAAAGAGCAGTCTATGAAATAGGATTGTCTGGAATTCCTGTGTATAATGTATGTTTCTCATAATTACAATTATTCTAATAACAATTATAATAATACAATTGTACTTTACTTGTATGAATAATAATAATAATAATAATAATAATAATAATAATAATAATAATAATAATAATAATAATAATAATAATAATAATAATGACGACGACGACGATGATGATGATGATGATGATGATAACAATAATAATAATAATTTGCAATGGTCAATACAGTAATCACATTATTACTATGTTAATATAAATTTCAGTACATTTAAATGGATAAGGTCAGGACATGGGAAACAACAGCATGTTAAGACAATTAAGAAATAGATTACAGTTTTCCGTGCGTGGTAACATTTCAACTTACATAGAGTTCACTGGTGTACTGTAATAGTTCACAGATGACGTCACAGCGTGTAAAGAACAAAAAAGTACGACACGAGACGAAGTCGCGTACACACGTAAACAAATGTAATCTATTTGTTTTATACAATAAAAATTAAAGTGGTTTATTCAAGGATTTCTATAGGGCATAGGAAAAACAAGTGTGCTGACGTGATCTGGCGTGGATATGACGCCATGTATCTGTGCGTGTGTCCATTAATAGATCACGGTCGACAACCAATGAAAATGCACACCTTCTGTGTGGATTTCACGTTATTGTATAAACAGTGCTACTCTGCTTAAAAGTAAAAACTAATCAAGTTTTCTATTTTAATTGATGTCACCACAACACTTGAGAGATCTTGGTTTATGTAATTTGATCTACATGTAAGCCTGTTAATTTGATGAATTCAAGTGCATAGTCTATTTCTGCTTGAAGATCTCTCTCTGTAGAGATGTTGTGTTGTCCATTGAAAATAATATAACAGAAATAAAAAAAAATGTAATTGAATATGAGCTTGCATGGGGGTTTGGACAGCATACAGCATGTCGTTGATGCGCGCGACTCGCCACATCGATAGCGCACGCTGTGGTGTAGTAAATTATTTCGCATAGGCTTTAAGCTTTCCTCCAGCTATTCTAGTACCATTCTAAGGTTCGGCTACAGTAACTACATATATGTACAGTAAAGGCGCTGTTACACAGTTTTTCTTGCAACTTGCAACGCGACGGTGGCTCAAGGTGTACGTTACAGGAAACATTGCCTCGTGTAACACTGCTAGTTTGTAATATAATTACGTTTCAGCCCCCCTGACAATTTAAATCAGAAATCCTACAGCAACTAGCAATATATTTTTCCGAAAAGTTGAAAGTTGTGTATAGAGCCTTAATCTATGTGTGTCTGGCGTTATTTAATTTACCACTGCAGTCATGGGCGTTTAGCTCGAAAATTAAGTATTTTGATTATTATCTCAACAGTTTTAACTCGACGGTTTTTTTTTGTTTGTCATAAGACACTGCTTACATGATACTCAAGTTTTTATTCTTTTAGTATATTTTACCGTGTTGCAACTTTTTGTTTAGGTAAATAATAACTGCGCAACAGGATCATCAGCATTGTTTCTGGCAAAGCAACTTGTGGAAGGAGGTAACTACATTAAAAAAACCCCGACATATTCAAACGACATTTTAAAAACATTGAGTAATAAAAATTGCGTCTACAAAGCGTATTTCATGACAACTTTGGTGTGATGTCATTTGTGACGTCAAAAGTAACATTTTCCAAAATAATTTCCGACAATGCTCCATTTTGAATTGGACAAATTTCCAGTTACAAAAACAGTATCTCAAAAACTTTCCGCTGTATGTAATTTTCTGTTAAAATTTTGTCAGTGGCTTTGCACTATCGTATAGTATAATACAATGAAGAAAAAAAATAGCATTGCATTTTTGGATATTTAGTTGCAACCTTTTTTGTGCAGTAAACATTGTACAATATCTTGCAGAATTCGAAGATAAAGCTTCAGAAAATTTATATTTTCCTTTATTTCTAGGTATTTCAAGCTGTGTACTTGCACTTGGTTTTGAAAAAATGGAAACAGGGTCACTTCAAGGAAAGGTACCTGCATTAGTTTGAGTTATTGACAAACTCACATTCAGTTAACCGACAATTTAAAAAAAATAAAACATGAGATAAAACAGGTACTCAAAAGAAACAGTAAACGCTATGGCCGACTATAAAAGTACAGTACCGAGTGTCCGACGGGGAGTTTCCGAGCGTTCCCGATTATTTTCAGTACTACGGCGGGTAAAATTTGTGTTTGGAATCTCTATAGCCGTTTCTCTGTTTTCTATGAGAGCCAAAAGATAAAATAAAACTAAATGATATAAATTTCCCTGAATGTCCTTTGATTCTCACTTTAATCTTATTTATTCAACGTTATACACTTGTTGGCTGGCGCCGAGGGAAACATCGAGTTTTGCGGACCCGAAGGTAATGTCACCCGAGGGCTTTAACCCAATGGTGACATTGAAGCTTGAGGGACCGTAAAACTCGATGTTTCTCGAGGCAAAAGTCAACAAGCGTTTTGTTATATACCAAAGACTTTTGCAAAAGGCAAAAAGACTTACCAAAACACTTTGACTTTGTCTTCGTAATTTTAATTCAACTAAACAAATACACCAGACTCAACAAGTACAAAGAACAACTTTAAATTTCTCCAGGTTTTTTTCAGACCTTCTTTTCAGATATGTATCGATATTCTTTCTTTTGGAAAATGGATTATTTCGTACCAAACAAGCTCGAAACAAGCTCTTGTTTCAAAATGCTCCGAAGAGTTCTTGATCTGATGCAATAATTATTGTGTATTCATGTGAACAACGCATGATTAAAGCTGACGTCAGAGGGAAACATTGCACTGTTTCCTTCTTCATTGTTGATGTCAGAGAGAAACTGTAATGTTTCCCTGGGCAGAAAGAACAACACGTGACCATGATTTGACCAATAGGATTTCATCTTTGGCAAACGAAAGTCTTTGGTGTATTCTGTAAAGGCCCTGTTACACGGTGCAATTTTTCATGCAACTTGTCTGCAAGACAGGGGGTGTTACACGCTGCAATGCGTTTATGCAATTCTCCAATGATTTCGATTTCGATAAAAGCGGGTAGACTGGGGAGAGGCTCGATTGAGTGCCAAATCATAACAAAATATTGCGAGACAATTAGTTGCTGAAGGGGTGTTACACGGTGCAACACTGAAACAAATTGCTGCAATCGTTGCAGAAAGTAGAACCTGATAATTTTGACTTTTGTCAAGGAAAAGTACACAAAAGATAAACTGAATTACTTTTTGGCTCCGTAATTTCACTTCAACCAAACAAATATGAGTCTCAGTCACTCTCTCAGAACAAAAGAACAGCAATACATTTCTCCAGTTAATCTTCACACATGCTTTGAAGACCTATAAATATTCTTTTTTTCGTACCAAACAAACTTTTGTTTATCAGGATACCGTGAAGAGTTCAAAGTTCTTGCGGGCAACAATTGAAACCAGACACAGTGCCACAAAGCGGTGCCCTGTGGCGTTCAAAACATCGCGTTAAAAATGTCGCGTCAAAAATGTCCCTTGCTATTGTTTCCTATAACGCGAACGTACGAAATCACACGCAGAATATAAAGCGCGCGCAGCTAACTTTCAGGGCACCGCAATCTTATTGCCGGAGCAGGCAATAAGTTCTCTAAGGTAATGTGACCACAAACCAACTTTGTATCCAGCGAATCTCTAGCTATATAACAAAACTATTTAAAATCCGTAAACAGAAAATCACGAGTTGTGCTGTATTCTAAATCGAATGAGCAAAGTATGAGTGAATGAGTTTTATGATATATCACAACGAGTGAAGAAAATTCTACAAAGTATTTACCATAACGCAATTTGTTTATTATTTGAATGAGTACTGAGATTGATGAAAACCTATATGAATATTAAAGGTGATGTACAGTCCGTTCTGCGCATGTACGAAACTAATGTTTACATCTTTATTTACAAAAATAATACTAATACCTTATTCAAGTTTGTAAGCTTTTCTTGGTTCCCATTCATTACTTGTACCCAAAACAAAACATTTTCAGGAGAAATAGAAGAAACCCGAGGAGATATCCTCGCCGAATCGCTTGGTTTTCTGCCATGTTTCTAACGGTTTACATTTTGCTGAGTACTTCATGTAATTATCTACGAATGTCATGTTTTGGGGACCACATTGCGGTCATGCGTAGAACGGACTGTACGTCACCTTTAACATTGTCGCTGACATGTACAGTGGCGCTCAAAAGTTTTGTAACACCTTCGTGGACTGAAATGCGTGTAGTGTGCGTGTACACGCAACATACATACACGCACTACACGCAAAGCTTTCGTGTATAATAACTACACGCAAAGCTTCGTGTATAATAACTACACGCAAAGCTTCGTGTATAACTAAACGCAAAGCTTCGTGTATAACTACACGCAAAGCTCCGTGTATAACTACACAAAACATTGTGTATGATCAATACATAACTACACGTAGTTTTGCGTAGTATGGTAATATTTCACTGAAATATTTGGCAAAAGCATAAGCCTAGTTTCCATATGATCGCTACGATCGCTCAAAAAAACCTCGGCGATCGCAGCGATCATATGATCAATGCATGCATTCACGATCGCCGAGATAGAACATTTTCTGCCTCGGCGATTGTAGCGATCACGACTATAGCGATTGTAGCGATCCTGGTTTTCGTATGGTAGTTTATTTTTGAGCGTTCGTGGCGATTGCAGCGATCAATTTGAGATGATGTTCACAGGGTCCACAGCCAGTTGTTTTTTTCTTGCCGGAAATATTTCTGCCTTCTAATTCACTTCGGAAGAGACGCCGTAAACAGTTCACAGCAAAGTTTTGTTTTGAGCTGGATATTTTCTTAAGTTGCTGCAATTCATCGAACGATAGTACAGAACTCTGCTGACTGCGGCTGATAGGACTCTGCTAATATATTGTATCATGTAGCCCAAAATTATACTGATGATACGCAATTGTCAAGGAGCGAACTACTGTATTTATATTTTTCATGACTACACGCAAACTTCGCGACTGTGAGGACAAAGCGACAAATCAAAACAAGCGCAAGCTATTCTTTGCCCAAAACACTTTGTGAGGAACTGTAAATACAACCTATAGTCATCTTGGCATGTAAAATTTATATTGTATCATGTAGCCCAAAGAGTTAACCTTTCAAAATTATACTGATTATACGCAATTGTCAACGAGCGAACTATTTTTCACGTGCAGTCAACTACACGCAAACTGCTTGTAGTGGACTACACGCAAACTGCGTGTGAGTGTAACTACACGCAACTGCGTAACTACACGCAACTGCGTGTAGTGCAAGGTTGCGTGTAGTGCGAAGCTTCGTGTAGTTTGACTGTACTACACGCAGTATGTACTACACGCACTTGTAAAGTGCGTGTATTGTGCGTGTAAACACACCAGGCAGGTGTTACAAAACGTTTGAGCGCCACTGTACTGTACATTGTCAAAACTGTACATTATTTACGATATAAATGAAGCCTGGTTCCCATAAGATCGTCCTGATTGGTCAAATATCTCGAATCAGGCTAGAGATATCTCGAATCGTCCAATCTGATTGGATGGTTCAGGCGATTGGGACGATCGAGTCGATCTTATGGAAACCAGGCTTTACTGTGTAGTTCTTCACAATAAAGTCTTAGTTGTTCATTATATTTGCCTTCTTGATTCTTGAGAAGTTAATAAAACGTTATTAAAGACAAGCGAGTTTGCCGGTTTTGCCGTCAAGGGAGGTTGTTAGAGAGCGCTTAAAAAAACAGCCTAAATTCTATAACTGAAAAAAGTCACGGTCAACTGACTATTATATTTTATATTTAAAGTTAGTTTAATGACTTTTAAAACGTATAGTATTGCTAAAATGATTGTCGTCCTGAAGACGTGAAAATGCCCTAAGTGGCGTTGCATAAAGAACGAGGACGGTATTGGGATTACTCTTGGGATTACAAATTATTCATTCTCTTTGTTTCACAACTATGTGGACGACACACACTGGGCTTATTAAGGTTAGGATTAAAGATATATGCAAATATTTAGTTTTTGCCAATACTAATTTAATAATCTCTTTGCGTATAGTTTACAGACCGTACACCTCCTACTTTAAAACATGTGGAAGTGATGGCTGAAACGCATGGTATATCAGAAGCACCTATAGCACCTCAAATGTTTGGTAATGCAGGCAGAGAACACATGGCCAAGTATGGTGGGTTGAGTTGATTACATATTTTTATTTTTGTATTCTTGTATTTTTTATACAGCAGCTTCTAACAATTTAAAACAGTTTAACCTTCAGGATTTTTTAGCCTAGGGTTTTTTGGCTTAGTCTATATATTTAACAATTAGATAATGAGCTCGAAATTTCTACGAGTGATCTATTACAGGACAGACACGTCAGATCACGTCAGCGGACTTGCTTTTTTCTTTCTTCATGCCCCCAAATCCGGCGAGAGTTTCGATAAATACCTTTTAAATTTTTGAGGAAGCGTAAAACCAAGACGAAAAGCATTTTATTTCTTAATACGTTTCGGTTCAAACTTGAACCATCATCAGTAATGTAATTACAATTGAGCATGCAAGCTTTTATATTAGATAAAGAGGAAGTGAGTAAGTAATAACATGAATAGTAAACAATGAAAATTAATTATGGAAATAAGAAAATGGGAATAGACGATAGCTGAAAATTAAGTGACGGAGAATCACGATGGATAAAAAAAAAGATTTTAAATTTTTGTATTATATAAAACAAATAAATTCCATTTTTTGTTGTCTGTTAAGTTATGGATGCACTGTAATATGAGTACGTTATATTAATGTGTTTGCAATTTGAATTAAAAGCATGTACATGTATTTGATGCAGTTATGTCTATGCTGTGTAACTTGTGATGCTGTTCTGTTTGTTAATATATTTTTTTTTATAATAGGAACAACACCTGAACAGTTTGCCAAAATTGCATATAAGAATCACAAACATTCAGTAGATAATCCGTAAGTAGTAAGGCTGTGACTTGACATTCAATTTAGTATCCGTTTAAACGGACGCGTATTCCCGTCACTTATTCCTACCAAGTATAATAATTTAGTACATATAAAGCTGTGACATACAAAAATTGGTTTTTAAACAACACTTGTTTTCTTATCTGACGCGTCTCCGTACTATACAACTGTAGTTCAAAATGGAGACGTGTTTCAAACGTTTAAGTCATAAGTCATGATTCCTGAACTACTTTTATTCATATGACGCTAACGAACAATTCCTGGCTTAATATTCTGCCCAAAAAAATAAAATTTATAAATGTGTGAGTCGTCAGTCACGTCAGATCAATGAGACGGTGGGTGCTATTGAAAATTTAGGCTTTGTTTAGTACATTACTAAACCGATACTGTCTCTAAGCTTTTTAAGGACGTCAAACCGTTGAACCGATTGTTCCAATTGCACTTTCAGTTGTTTTTTTATGTTTTCCGCAGGTTATCACAGTTTCGGACTGAATACTCCTTACAAGAAATCATGAATTCTCGCATGGTACATGATCCTTTGACTAAATTACAGTGCTGGTGAGTGCATTATGCAGCACATTTTTAGAGTAAAAAGGTTTATTTATTTATTTATTTATTTATTTATTTATTTATTTATTTATTTATTTATTTATAAGCTTCGCAAGTACGTAGTCATAGACAAGACTTAAACTAAAGCACATCAATATGGCAGGGAAAACCCAACCTCCAATAACGGAAACCCGGTAAAACCAAGATTTTTAGCAACGAAATACCGACGTTTTAAGTGGAGCTCTTCATAATACAGTGTAACTCTAATGAAGGACTCCAAACATCAGTATTTCATTCTAAAAAATCTGGGCAGCTTACCACCTTTTCACTTTTATCTATCCAAAACACTGTCTTCGCATGCATTCATATTTTTAGACTCTTGTATTTTCCTTTGCAGTCCAACGAGTGATGGGGCTGCAGCAGCAATAGTTTGCAATGAAGATTTCATCAAACGTCACCCTGTCCACCGAGCAAGATGTGTGGAAATACTTGGCATGGAAATGGCGACGGACCTTGCCAGTACATTTAATGAAAAGAGTTGCATAAAAATGGCGAGTTGATTTTATTAATTTGCTATTTTAAACAACTTTGCCTTACGTAACTACAATTTGACCAACGTATATTGACTAATATCGTGCGAGAAATGTTTCTTACTTGCTCTTATCCGTTAACCATGCAAAACAAAATTTACGGCTGGAAACTCCCTAAAACATAACAACTTCTCTCTCTCTTTCGCAGAGGCTTCTTTTAATTGACGGTACCGAAAAAGATGGCGTCTTGTACATTTAACCCAGTGAGCTCTATATATAACTGGAGTGATATCTTTGTGGCAATCTTGTTCCCAGAGCCCGCGATCCTTTTGGTCCTGAAGTATGTATAGTTCTACGCCGTAGGAGACTGGAACTATACGTACTTTAGGCCTACATGTCTGCCATGTGTGACTTCATTCTTTGCCTGGTGAATGAACAGCAGATATCACTCCAGTTATATATACAGCCCACTGATTTAACCACAATATTTTGACCACGCTAAATATTGTTTCTTGTAGAATAATCGGAACTGGATAGGGTTTTAAAACGATCAACTTTGGTAGGAATGAAGTTCTTGTTTGTTTAATCCGTTTTAACATGATAAACAATGTTTAGTTGTTATATTGAGCTGGTTTGAGGTCGCAAAGCATTATGGTTAAATTTACCGCCGCCATCTTTTTCGATACCGTCAATTCGGGTGAATCGTAAGCGCGCGGGCAAATCAAACGTTAACTGTCTTCTTGCATGTTCTTCCCGCTATAACCACTACTATATATAAACCCGAGCGGCCATTTTTGTATTTCTTAACTAATTGATAGCTTGCAAAGTAATTATAAATAGCACGGCCGTCTGAAAAACAACTTGTAAGTTGAAAGGTATGCACTACATGTATACGTACAACTTATCATATCACTTTAACTACATCCAAATCCAATATGCAAATGCTACCACTTAGGAGCACATATATCACTATGAATTTGCAACCTTAGCTCTCCATCTGAGCCTCAATGGTTAGAGCGTCTAACCGGCCATTAGAAGGTTGCAGGTTCGAACCCTGTCTGGGGCTCAGAAATCTTGTCTGAGTAATTGAGCTTCACGAACGTCCACCAAACGTCTATTACATTACACCAAGCTTGCAAACGTACCACATGCACTACATGTATACATTCAACTTATCATATCACTTTAACAACATCTCGTATGCAAACGCTACCACTTAGGAGCACATATGACTATGAATTTACAACCTTAGCTCTCCATGTGGGCTCAATGGTTAGAGCGTCTAACCGGGCTCAGAAATCTTTTCTGAGTAACTGAGCTTGACGAACGTCCACCAAACGTCTGTTGAAAGGTTTACCTTGGATAAATAAATTTAAATCAAATCAAATAATGGTGTATACTGTATGTGCTTTTATTTTATCATCAAGGTTGGTTATGATATGACCAAAACTGCTGCCAAGAAGCTGTATGAGAAAACAGGTAACATTTTCCTTCTGGTACGTATAAATATATTAGGCTCCGTCCACACGTACACGGATGTTTTTGGAAACGCAAGTTTTTTTACGGAACTCCCGTCCACACGTAAACGATGAAACGGTCATAAAAAACGGAACGTTTCGAAGACGGTCTCCAAAGTGTAACTTTTTGAAATTGAAAACGCCATTTTCCTGTTCTTTTGTGGACGCTGATTTTCTTTAAAACGGAGAGAAAAAGGTTGCGTTTTGAAATGAAAACGGAGACGTGTGGATAAGGCTTTAGGCTTAGAAAGAACTAACAGTATTTTGTAAAATGCTAGTTGTACTCTATATAGCAGTTGACCAATGTGCTAAATTACTGCTTTTCGATGTTCAGGAATTTCGCCTACAGATGCACAGGTGGTCGAACTCCACGACTGTTTTTCTACAAATGAGCTAATCACCTATGAAGCTCTTGGACTGTGTCCTGAAGGTACGTTTCCTGTAAGTTATTTTTGCATGGCGTTATTTGTGTATCGTATTTAAAATAACATATTCCGACGTGAACGCAAAGCTGATTTTCTATAATTCGATGGAAACACGGAGAGGCTTCGTGCAGACTGGTTTGTGTATTGTGGATAAGGAGAATTTACATTCTAGTAATCTAATAGGAAGTACTATTAGAGATTTTGCTTGTTTTCGAACAAAAAAAACAAACTGGAATAGCTGTAGAGACACCAGCCGTTCGGGCTCATTTCCAAAAATCTCGGCAGTTTACTCCCTTTTCACTTTACCCCCTTTTCACTTTACCCCCTTTTCACTTTACCCCCTTTTCACTTTACTCCCTTTTCACTTTACTCCCTTTTCACTTTACTCTCTTTTCACTTTACTCCCTTTTCACTTTACTCCTTTTTCACTTTACCCCCTTTTCACTTTACTCCCTTTTCACTTTACCCCCTTTTCACTTTACTCCCTTTTCACTTTACTCCCTTTTCACTTTACTCCCTTTTCACTTTACTCCCTTTTCACTTTACTCCCTTTTCACTTTACTCCCTTTTCACTTTACCCCCTTTTCACTTTACTCCCTTTTCACTTTACTCCCTTTTCACTTTACTCCCTTTTCACTTTATTCCCTTTTCACTTTACTCCCTTTTCACTTTACCCCCTTTTCACTTTACTCCCTTTTCACTTTACCCCCTTTTCACTTTACTCCCTTTTCACTTTACTCCCTAGGTGCCTTAAATACTGTACGCGCCCACCCTTGTACCCAACATTTGAAATAAGCGTCCGGGCGCTGACGAAGTACTGTAATTTATTAATTAAAGGTAAAGGAGGTGAATTAGTTGATAGTGGAAACAACACTTATGGAGGTAAATATGTGGTTAATCCAAGTGGTGGATTGATTTCTAAAGGACACCCTTTGGGAGCAACCGGTAAGGATTTAGTTTCTAATTGTAATTTTAGTAGAAATTAGTGGTCTGATGCAATTGCTGTAGTCTCATTGGTTCTGCTAATGCCTATCTCACCTCATCTCACCACATCTCACCTCACTTCACCTCATTTCACCACATCTCACCTCACTTCACCTCATCTCATCTCTCACCTCACCTCATTTCACTTCACCTCATCTCACCACATCTCATCTCACCTCACCTCATTTCACTTCCCCTCCCCTCCCCTCCCCTCACTTCACCTCATCTCATCTCTCACCTCACCTCATTTCACTTCCTCTCCCCTCACTTCACCTCATCTCACCACATCTCACCTCACTTCACCTCATCTCATCTCTCACCTCACGTCATTTCACTTCCCCTCCCCTCACTTCACCTCATTTCACCACATCTCACCTCACTTCACCTCATCTCATCTCTCACCTCACCTCATTTCACTTCCCCTCACTTCACCTCATCTCATCGGCACCTTACGTTAACTTAAACAACAAATAAAGTCTATGTATCACGTGAAGTAATACATTAACATGCTATTGTTGAGTTAGAACGTACGGGCAGTTGCCAATTATTATCTGTGTGTTGTTGCTTGCATATTTTGTAAAATAAATAAACAAACAACTCACAGATAAATAAATAATTTAACTACGTTTTTCAAGGTCTTGCCCAGTGTACTGAACTTTGTTCCCAGATGCGAGGTGAATGTGGAAAACGCCAAGTTCCTGGTGCAGTTATTGGCTTACAGCATAATCTTGGCCTGGGTGGTGCAGTGGTAGTGGCATTTTATAAGATGGGCTTTCCCTCGTCAAGTAGACAAACAAGGTCAGAGAAATTGTCACCGAAACATTAACAAAAAACCCTGCAATATTATGTATCTGAATAGTAAATAAGTTTAACTCTTTCTGGGTGGCATCTCTCATGTCTTATATATTTTACTCTGGTTAACGCCAGACGATTTTACCGCCCCCCCCCCCCTCCCCCCAATACCTTTGGTGATTTTACTCGTTCTAGGAAAACCCACGAACGGAAAAAGGTTCAAAAGCCTCTACTATATATCCAAATTTTAGCACTTATACAGCTTAAAGTAACAGTCCTGTTGAACTGCTTCGTTGAACAAATCCATTTACGATAAAGTATTCCTTTATTACGAACACTCGATTGCGGCTCAGGCAGGTTTCTAAGGCGATACAATAGACGAGTTTCAGGGGGTTGCGCGCGCATCATTTTTCAAAAAAACTGGCAAGCTCCACTCAAAGTAAACATACTGTTTAAAATAAACAAAATATAGATACAGTTTCTGGATGTTTACCACTGTTATTCTGCTGTTGTTGGCTCGCTAGCAAGTCTGTTTGCCATTGCTTACTTTGTGGGGAGCCCGCCAAGAACCCGCCAATTCCTTTGCAAAATGATGCGCGCGCAATCGCCTATTACTTGAAATAGTTATTTGATTGTGCGAAGAATAAGAAGTTCACGAAAATTTTGTTTAAAGGCATCAGTAAAAATAGGCATACTTGCGCCATTCGTGACATAATAATTTTCAACTAGGTTTCAACCATTTTCCAAACTGAGTAAAATGCAGTTTAACCAATCAAAGGGTTCAAAACACTCCACGTGACTACATTACTGTAGTTTCCTTTCCAGTCTTTTTATAGATAAAACGTTAAATAGGCGAATTTCAGGGTATTGCGCGCGCATAATTTTGCAAAGGAATTGGCGGGCTCTTGGCGGGCTCCCCACAAAGTAAGCAATGGCAAACAGACTTGGTAGCGAGCCAACAACAGTATTAAATAAACAACAAAGTATTAAATAAAACCAACAAAGTATTAAATAATTTGGAACCTCAATCTCTTACAGATCTATTCACTAATAAACGTGATATAACTAATTACAATTTAAGGGAAGTTAGTTATTCACTTCAGTTGCCACAGCCTCGTACCAATAATCTAAAAGAGAGTTTCAGCTATGATGGAGCAATCATTTGGAACTCGTTACCTACTAAAATACGAGAATGCGAGTCACTGCCTGAATTCAAAAGAAACATTGCTGCTCACTCTTTCTAAGTTCTTGTGTGAATAATAATATTATAATTTTAGTCTTATTATCAAATATCTTCCCATTATATATTACATTTTAGTTTATATCTTAGCCTGTTTATACATTTTTACTATAATTAAGTTAAGAACCTAAAAAGAATGTAATTAGTTAGTTAGGAACCCAATAACGTTTTAATGTATTATTAGTTAAATTTGCCACACGCCCCTCATGGAAACCAACTACACAGTTGATGAGGTTAGCGTGTATAAATAAAGTTTTTACTACTACTACTAATAAGAGTGTTAAACATCCAGAAACTGTATCTATACTTTGTTGATTTTAAACAGTATGTTTACTTTGACTGGAGCTTGATAGTTTTTTTGAAAAATGATGCGCACGCAACATCCTGAAACTCGCCTATTGCGATTTAAACTGAACTGATGACATTTTGTTTCTACTAGGAGTCACGAGAGTCCTGAAAAACAACCGGGGGATGACTTTCAGTGTGCTGCAGTGTTTAAAGATATAGCACAGAGACTGAATAAGGTTAGTAAGTGTTCTGCTTCCTGTGTTTAAGTGACCTATATATAGATCGTTTTCATCTGACCTCACGGCGGCCATATTGGTGTACAGAAACAATGAGATGGCAGCCATATTGGTGTACCATATTTCTCCTATGGGAATGTAGCCCTATAGGCGAGTTTCATCGTGTTGCGCACGCATCATTTTTCAAGATACAGTTTCTGGATGTTTAACACTGTTATTATGCTGATGTTGGCTCGCTAGCAAGACCGTGGTGGGGAACCCGCCAAGAACCCGCAATTCCTTTGCAAAATAGGCAACTCCACAGGCAACTCTGTGCAGTCGATGGCCAATTTGACCCCCCCTTGCCCACTCCACCCAAGATTGCCCACTCCACCCGAGATTGCCCACTCCACCCAAGTGTGCCCACTCCATCCAAGTTTGCCCACTCCACCCAAGTTTGCCCACACCAAATAAGTTTGCCCACTCCACCCAAGTTTTTCTCACCACTTTCCCATAAGTGCCCACCGAGTTGCCTGCAAAGGAGGCTGGAAGGTCCAAAAATTTAATATTAATTACAATAGACAGAGTATTTGCACATCTCTTCTATATTTTTTAATTATACCTAAGATTGAAAACTACAAGTTACTATAACTTATCGCTTGACATGATATGGCAAGGGTTTTGACAGGATACACAATACAAATATAATATAATATAATATACAAATATTAATAATCATGCCTCTTGCTCTAATGCTGTGGCAAGACTGTCAATGAAATCTGGAGCTTTAATAATATCATACAGCAAGGTACCATTGAACCCATCAGATTATTTTGCAGACTTTGTATAAGTAAAAACACACACACGCAGATAGCAGCGTCTGGTCAGAATGCTGATCAGTGGAAACACAATGAACCCACACCAATATACACCTAAAAATAGAAGAAAACAACCGTGAAATCTCCTACCAAGAAACACAGTTGTCAGTTGTAGAAACTGATATCTTACCTCGACAAGATAAACTCTCCAGCACGGCATTTCCAGTTCAGAAAACCCATCGCCGTCGTGGTGTTTACAAACTTCAAACGTTCCTCACTGACAGTATTGATAAACACGTTCGATCATACCATGGACGATCGAGCGTCAAATCAAACGTGTTCAAATCGAGCCAAATATCGAGCCATTGATTGGCCGTATAAAAACGCTACGTCACAAAACGTCATAAATCTTAACATCCATCTCGACCAAGGGAGCACGCCAGACTGACCTGTTTCTTCTTCTTTGTTCGGAGTTCCTTCGTTTAATATATTCATCCATTTTGAATAATGCGGTATATATCATTAGCGTATCGCAGGCGCGGGTTACGGCGCCGAAGGAAACCCGAGCCCGAGCGTCCGGCCGTTATTTAATTTTCGTAACGCGCTCGGGTTTCCTTCGGCGCCGTAACCCGCGCCTGCGATACGCTAATGATATACACCGCATTATTCAAAATGGCTGAATATAAATGAAGGAACTCCGAAGAAAGAAGAAGATACACAGGTCAGTCTGGCGTGCTCCCTTGTCTCGACGGAATTTTTCACAAATCTCGATTATTGTTGACCATACATAACTCGGCAAAGAGGTCTGGACACGAGACACAGGAACCCAAGCCAAGCAAGAATAGTGTGCTGCCTCGCTGGCGCTCGGATCATCTCCTAAACTTTGATCTTCAAGCCTTTCATCCGTTGCTGAGCTCAAAATGTGTACTCTGTATAACGCATATTTCTTTTATCCTTCCGGCCATTGTCTTAAAAATTCCTGCAAGTCACTACGTATTTTTCTTAGGTTACCAAAAATATAGAAATACAAATATTAACTTGAGATGTGTACTTTAAGCAGTTATGTTTCACACCAATAATAAATTATTTTTTCTAAATATAGGACGGGGCGCAATATGTAAAGAAGATAAATGCAATATATTCAATCCAAATTCACAATGGCCCTAATGGAAAGAGTGGAAGTTGGATAATAGATGCAAAGAATGGAAATGGATGTGTTAAATATGGGAGTGATGGTGAGTTTGAATTTTAATAGCTGTGTACAATACACAACAGCGACAACTATAAACA
Organism: Paragorgia papillata; assembly: GCA_035771165.1. NCBI lineage: Eukaryota > Metazoa > Cnidaria > Anthozoa > Scleralcyonacea > Coralliidae > Paragorgia > Paragorgia papillata. The sequence goes on along the minus strand of JAWNZC010000470.1, from coordinate 2,831,946 downwards.
TAGGTACGTACAGCGCACATGGTGTCTACAGACCTTTAAAGGTGCTGCGTGCTACACGGTGGTCCTCAGAACGAGTTTACTGGTCGCTTATCACGTCACATCACGTGCTTGAGCGAATATGGCTTGCGAAACACACTGATAGAAACATCCGTGCTGCTGACATAGTGCTACGCGGTCGCGTAAACACAACCTTTGCAACATGTAGACGCAAAAAAATGTACGCTTGTTTTCATTGAGTATTTAATCAGACATATATAGTTTGTGACTATACTTTGGCTCAAAAACTTTTGAACGAGCTTAAAATATTTTTGTTCATGGCCTGGCGTCTAGTTACTATGATCTCGTTTTAACCCTTATTTATATACTCTTTATATACTCTTACGAAACCACTGATGACGCTATTGTTATTTAGGGTACAGTATTTGTAGCTGAGATCCACTAATTAAGCTAAAGTTGATTTTGCGGAAGGAAGAAAACCGGACAATATTCGGTCTTCTAGGCAGCGCTGTGACGGCACACGCTACTTGCTTTCCTAATGATTATACCTGCACATTTTTAAAGCCGCAGATGTATTTTGCCTGGGTTGAATTAGCTGACGTCAGACAATAAAATTCTAAAGTAAACTAGGAAACTGAGTTACCAAACTTAAGACCTGATTACGTGATCATGTAGGTATACAGGGATGCCCTTGCTGCTCGCAGTGTCGGATCAAGGGGAGGGCACTTTGGGCAAGTGCCAGGGCTCCCGCAGATTTTTGGAGCCCTTTGGTCCTAAGGCCCATGTTTTTCGGGACGGCACCGCACATTCCTTTTTTTGGGGGGAGGGGGACATATGGTATGTAGGGCATAGGGGTATTTCATTCTAATCTTTGAAATCATTGTTTGTAAATATCTTAGAAACATGAGAAGCAGAGTTTCAGAAATGTACATGTAGGTTGAGTACCATAGATAAACAAACATTTTTACAAGATAGCTATTCGTAGCTGCCAGCTTGTTGCTATTCACATTATTTTTGTTAATTTTCTCCAATTTTTCTAGTCTCTTTCGGACTTCGGGGGGGGGGGGGGGGAGAAGCAGATCTATGTCAGTCAGCTACTAATGTGCCTGCGGCCTCGCTCATACTTGATCCGCCCTGACTGCTCGTGTCCTCGGATTGTCGAGAATTTACGGTTATTCTACCTGGACTCTATGAGCATTTTCGTTGGTTGTAGCTGTTGATCAAATCATGTCAGCTGACTAGTTTTTGTTCTTCATGTATACTCGAGATAACACACTCATTTCATGCTTATTTCAGAAAAGACTGATTGCACAATAACCATGGATGACAATGACTTTGTAAATTTAATGTCTGGAAAATTAAATCCCCAAACCGTGAGTATGACCGCAGTTATGTTATTACCATTTGATCTTCTTTGCTGCTTTTGTTATAGTCTGTTTGTATTCTTATATATAGGCATTCTTCGAAAACAAATTTAAAATCACTGGCAAAACAACTTTGGCCCTGAAACTAAAGGAACTTCAACCTGGCAGTTTTAATTCTAAACTGTAAAACCTGGTTTAACAACACAATGATGGCGTAAAACAAATTTTTTTATAATATGTGATTTAGAAACTTGGGATGGGTATATAACAGGTGCAATCACTATGCAGTTTTTTTTAAATCATTGGGATAATACTGATTAAGTAGGGAAAATTCGATTACTAGAATTTAATTCAAATAAATCACAATGCTTGCTATGGTCTTTCGGATGGTAGTACTAGTACAGATGGTTAGTGCAAGCCTAGGAGTTCACAAAGATCGTGAAAGAAAAGAGCAAGGTTGCGTGCTGGCCCTTATTCTAAGAATCGTTCAGTGGTATAAGTTAGTTACCGAGAAGTCGGCAACTAAGCTAAAGTTAGTTACCTCGGCCCTAACCTATACTTAGTTGGTTCATGATATAGATTATATCTCGTTATTTGACAAAAAATAGTACACTAGGAGTAGTTTTAAAGTAATACAGTCATTTAATATGCAAGGTCACTAACCTATTAACCGCAGTACATCAAAGGGAATCGACGCATGAATTTAATGAACTAATTTCTTATAACTACGTAGATTAAGTAATGATATACTGTATGTATAATCAATGCATGTTTGTACGTAAAGAGTCGATATTGTGTGATGGCATTACAATATTGTCTGAAGAAATTAATATTATCTATATTATCTTTGCGAAAAGATATTTTAGCGTTTTTTAGTTCCAACACTACATCTAATTTTAGCTGACTACTATATTAATTAATTTTAGCCTACTTTTCAGCATGAGCACGCAAAACAGGACGTACGAAAGAAAATAGACCGTAACTGTGTCCTTTCCGTCTGTTTTGCAGCGCGCAAACTCGCAGTTACTGCCGAATTTTGAGGAATCACTCAAAGGCTCATTGGCTGACCCCCACAGGTTATCGGCAGACAGAAACTCCTGCCAGGAATCAAATTCAGGAATTTTTTAGAGATTATTAAAAATTCGGTGTTTGTGTCTATATGGGATGCTGTCTTTAGTTGTGTCAGCATCCATGACGCAACACCAAAATTAAACTGTGGTATTTTTATACCGCATCTTTGAGAATGCCAAATTTCTTTTCATAGTTTGAAAAGAAACGACCGAGATCTCAAACAGAGTCCAGTGGCGTGCGGTGATTGAAATTCTTAGCGAAGCGGCGGCGAAAGGTCCACCGCTTAGGTTGTGCATGTATATCTTCAAGCCGTACGAAGACGAACCTGTCGAGGGGTGTGGGCAGTGATCTATATATATATACTGGATTGCGCATTCGTTCTGTCCAGCAGTCAAAATGTTGATGCCAGATCCGCCATCTTACTACACCCTGTCCAGTACTCTTTGCGGGCTTAAGAGTAGTAAGAGTTCACCGGGCAGTCGGAAAAGCCGTAAAATAATACCACTAGGAAACAGAAAGAAAATACAAGCAAATACAGTTTGAAATTGTCAACTAACATACTTCAAGGCTTTGTAAAGACATATTTTACTATCAAATGTACATAAAGTGTTTCATAATTAAGTTATTGACTATTTTTGTTGTATTTTTACGAGTTTTGTGATGTAATGCAAAAACCAAGCTTCTAAACCATGTACAGTGTTCTTTGTTCGATACAAATAGCATAATTTTTTTTAATGTTGCTCGTTTGGTCTCTTATCGTGCTACGAAAACATACAAAGTTTCCGTGGCGGCCATCTCGGCTGGCTTCATTTTTGGAGCCAGATGAGCAATCCAGTTTATATAGAGATGGGTGTGGGGTTAGTCCTGCTCCCAGAACATTTTGGATTTCGCGTATACATTAGTTTATTCGTGATGTCTGACCACTTTGTTTTCAATTTAGGACACAGTACACTTTATATACGACCATATGCACAGATAGGGTAATCAGCCATGTCCAATATGCCCTAATTCCTGGGTTAGGGTTTGTATGGGGCTTGAATTAAATTCCTGAGAACATTCCTGTATAATAATTAGACATCGTTAAAGTGGTCCTCTGATGAAAATATTGTTGGCAATGTTTTTGCATAATCTTAAAGATGTTATGGTAGTTTAGTAATCGTGCAAAGTTTCATTTCAAAATTCGTTGAAGGTGGTATTTAACGTGTGAAGTTTGTATTTTAGAGCGCCGCCATTAAAGTGGCCGAGCATGAGAAGAATGAGTCGAGGAAGCTTATGACGTCATAGACTCAATAACAACAATGACCCTTTTGTTGACAACCACAATGATCTTCTGTTTTTGTTGAGTCTATGACGTCATAAGTTCTCCTCAACTCATTCTTCTCAAACACGGCCAATTTAATGGTGGCGCTCCTAAATACAAACTTCGCACGTAAAATACAACTTTGGTTTTGAGAATTTTGAAATGAAACTTCGCTCTTCGCACAATTACCAACTATGATAATATCTTTAATATTATGCAGAAACATCGCCAATATTTTCATAAGAGAACCACTTTAAAACTTAATTCGTTCGACTTGGAAACTCACAACACAAAATAAGTCGAGCAGCGCAACATTTTACACCTAGTAGAAATCCAGCAGACACTGCTGTTTAACGTATCGTGTGAATAGTGCCGAAAAGTCGCGTCCGTGTTGTGTAGGAAATACAACTTCCAACCTTCAGATCGAGTACAGTAAACACACACACACGACTCATTTTGCAAATAGAACAAATTACATCTAAACAAAAGCTATGATAGTATAGAATAAGCAAAAATGTTAATGAATCCACACTAATTAAGTCGCTAGATATGACGTAACTGTAAGACGCAAATACTTGAAACTATGTCTATAAAATGTTCATGAGTTAGAGTTAAATTTCTAAAAGAAAAACTTGACGGTGGCAAAAACGATGCAATACGCGAGATAGTTGACAGAAATGCGAGAAAAACCTGAGTTAAGAATCATACACTTCTTTGGACCACTACACTGTTGGTGACACGTTTCAGCACGACAATCCATTATACAGTCGGCATTGGCTGTGCAACGTTGGAAGCACGACTTCACAGACTGAGTACAGTTCATAGTGCAACCTCCTTTATCGCAAGACTGATAACAATTGTCACCCTCACAATGCATCGTTTTACAATTTCCTGCCTTGCAGCTCTGGGTGCATTGCTTTGATTCGCAACTCATTTTCTTCAACCCATTGTCATCTCCATGTTGCACGCATCGTTCCACAGCTTCGCAACTCATGTCACAGCTACCAGTATTGCAAGTTTGATTGCAGTTCTTGTTAGATTCGCATATCATTTTCCCGGTGCCATGGCAGCTTGGAGCTGTGCACGTTTGACTACAGGAATCATAGGAGGTGTTAAAGGGCTGAGAAGTGTTACACGTGCATCCACCTGCCCCCTTACACGTCTGTACACATGCACCACTTGTTGCAACTCCATCGGGGCACAGCGCAGAAATGGTCACAAGTTGGTAGCAACATAAGTAAACGAGTACAGCTGCAAACATTTTCAATGCTAAAAAATAAATTATTCAAAACTGTGGTGAGGGCTTGAGGCTTTTTCATGAATTGTTTGTCAAAAATTTAAGTGCACCTAACTTCAACTACCAGTTTACATTGGTTTTCCTAACTCTTGAGTTTATTACCACACGAACGAACGCATGCACATGCAGGGAGAATATAAAGCGCTCCTAACAGCACCGCAATTTTATACGGCACATGAAAAATACGCCGTTTAGTAAGTAATATTTAAAACATGAGCAGCAGTGTTTTGATCAGATTTAAAACACGAGGCGATAGGCGAATAGCTTCAAAAACGACCCATGTATTTGGAAAAAAGCTGCAGGTATGCGGGTACCACCCGGAGGAAAGTTTACTTTAGTGAGGAAGGTTTAAAGTGAAAACACGTGAAACAACACATTTGATAATCTGAGAAAGTTACAATTGATCAAGCAAGGTGTCGAGAAGAAATGCGATTTGCAGCAAAACATTGGCTAACCAACAATTATGCAGCACTGGCAGTCAGTGGTAGCAGTTACATGCGTGAGACATCTACGCTGATGTCTGCTGTGATGTCTGTATCTTCGTAGCAGTCGAGGGTAGTTGGCAGGCTATCAGTCAGCAGCGGTCAGACTGGTCAGTTATTAGTAGCTATTGTAGTATGCCAAAGCTTACCTAGGAAAACCTAGAAAACCAAGGTACTGTAAAAGTCACGCAGTGTTTATGAACGTTGCAAAACACAAAATTATCGCTATATATTTTGAGGAAGGTTATCTAAACTTAAAAACCCATCCGGAGGAAGGTTGAATACTTTTTCCAACTCTGCTACAACCGACCTGAGATCAGTCCGGCCTGAGTTCGGCCTATTTGGTATGTTCATTGATGTAGTATAGACCTAGCTAGTATACATGCACTGTCTAAGCCGAGAATACCAAAGCTAAAGTTTATGTAAATCAGGAAGATTTTTTTTATCAGATATAGAACCACTGATATGGTACTGATTTCCTTTGTGTTTTCCTCATAATATTAATAGTTTTTTAGTATTCCTTTATGGCTTTTTAAGTGCATGTAATTTAGTACTATATAGGGTAGCTGGTAGCCCAATCTCGTATACCCTCCATGGTGAAAGTTCGGCTCATAAATGTCATTATCTGCATGATTGGCCTTAGACTTTCTCAAAGTCCTTTTCAAACATTTTTGACCTTTCGGTTCCTCGTTGAAAAGGACTTTTCCCACCTGCAGCGCGCCAAAATTCACCGGTGAATTTTTCGACCGGTGACGTAATTCGGGAAGTAATTATATTCAGGCTAAATTGCTATGCATGTGCTATCTTTGGAAGTTGGAGTTAAACAGACTCTTGAAAACGTTTTAGGGCCTGTTTATATGTGTCCGGTGTACCGGGATCTCGGCTTGTAGATAATTTACTGTTATTTTCGCGGTTGCGTTTCTATGGAGACCGGGACGTCCCAGTGTACCGGGATCTCGGCTTGTAGATAATTTACTGTTATTTTCGCGGTTGCGTTTCTATGGAGACCGGGACGTCCCAGTGTACCGGGATCTCGGCTTGTAGATAATTTACTGTTATTTTCGCGGTTGCGTTTATATGGAGACCGGGACGTCCCGGTGTACCGGGACAGATTTATTCCCATATAAACGCGACATCCCGGTACACCGGGATGAAGTTTACTGAACTACAATGCTTGTAACTTTGAATATTACGGTCAGAATTTCGTCCAAACGGTCAGGTCTAAAGACAAAACACTGAATAAAAGTGAAATAACTTCTAACATGGTAGAATTAGGGTGAGTTTTTGCTTTTTTGTCCATTTCCTTAAATTCCCGCGCTTTTTGACCCGGGATGAAATTCATCCCGGTCAACCGGGACGAGCACTTTGTTTACTCCATATAAACCCGGGATGAAATTTATCCCGGGCAACCGAGACATCCCGGTACACCGGGATCATATACTGAAACAGGCCCTAAGTAGGGGTAGAACCACTACATGTACAATTCCATTGCATGTACAACAACCCGAAACGCATCAAAACAGGGCGATGTACATTTCAGCGATTTCCCGCCAGTAAATACTGTAAGAGATTGGGAACTAGCCGTGGCAACAACAAAGGAGCATGAAAATTACGAAGGGGTCATTTCAGAATATGTTACAATATTGACAGAAGCCACGCAAAAATTACCTACCTTAACTTTTTGGTGGTATGCTTGTAATTTTAACTTTTGTGGGAGGCTCTCGGCCCAGTCTAAATATTTCAGTGTTTTCCCGCTCTTTTTTTGAGGCACGAGCTCGGACGTCGTGCAGGCGCAAACCGTTTGGCAGCGGTGTTCCACTCTAGCACTTTGTCTGGTTCTGGTTATACATAACGCCGAATCAGCGTTTTAAGTCTCCGGGTGTGGAGTGAGGAAAGATACAAAAAGTAAACAATCGTACGGACGCAAATACTTGCTTGAATGCGTTTTGAGAGGTACTCTTGTGCCTGTGTGCCATACATTTTAAATTGGGCACTTGAAAGAGGTCTAATTTCTTTCACCAAATACATAGTCAATCGAGATTGGTCTGGAAACTCAGCTAAAGTCTTTGGTCTATCTTTTTGTTCGCCTTTATGCATTTTTGTGCACGGTCACTGAACACATTGTATTTTAGTATAATGAGCGAATTGTCCAACAGCAACGTTTCTGTCAGTTCAATCACTCAACCGTATAATTTTAATATAAACAAGACGCCTGGTCAGGCGTTCACTCGGGCTACTGCAAAATCACAGTGCTATATATAGTACTGTACGTGAAGGTGTTTTGGCACCTGCGGTAGCCCGAGTATAAATAAGCCTAATTAAGGTACGGTTCAAACATAAAATCCCAGCTCATTATAGGCGCTTTGAAGTTAACGAGTTTCCAGACAATATCTCGAATAACTATATGAATATACATGCACCTTCACATGATATAGCATCGAGGTTTTCGAACAAAAGCAGTATCGGACCACATCACTCGCCGTGGGAATTGAATTGTGCCGACTACAAAAGTGCTGATCCAAAACACTGCCTACGCAGCACTCGACTTTTTTAGTGCAATTAATAAGGCTGTTTATACTGGGAGAAATAATTTTTCATTAATGACATGCATATGACCAGACTAGTCGCGAACAGCGCTAGCTCGACGTAATAACGACCAATTCATGAAATATTTGAAGCCACGGTTAAAACATTAAATTAAGCTTTGGGTTAAAGTTGGTCCAAAATAAGTCGCGGTTGATTGAAGGACAAGCTACCTTCGTTTTCAACTTTTCAAGTTCTTATTCTGTACATAGTCATCGTATTATATCATCTGTGCCAGAACAAAGTAAATATTAGTCGTCAAGCCTCACCTACTTGAATTTTTCAGTAAACAGTGAAAACTGAGAACTGGGTGTTGAAATTTGAACCGACCTTTCAGCAACTCTAGTCCTATACATGTCAAGTAATGAAAAATATTTCCGACTTTATAAAGTTGAACAAATATTTCTCTAAAATAGCATTGTTAAAACATCGCAGATGCAATATGCAATACACTTAACACCCAAGTGACGAGTCTTCAATTCGTGATTACTCAAATACCTTTAATATTATAAAATATGTTTATAACCATGAAACCGTCACGAAATTTTTGGTCCGAACACGTTTGGACTTTGAGACCCCGTTTGCACTAGAGCAAAAGTATCCAGATTCACATTGTTTTTCATCCTCATTTTCATGGGAATAAAAAACAATGTGAATCCAGAAACTTTTGCTCTAGTGTAAACGGGGTCTGAGTTTCTTCACGTGAATATAGAAATGCTCACAAAGGTCTCCTTGAGACTCGTTCAAGAAGTCTGACAATATTAAGGTTATAAAAGTGACAGATGTTTAACCTTTACTGGCCAGTCTTGTCATTTAGCAACTTAGTGATTTAACAATTCTTCTCGTCAAGTGTGGAGACCTCCGGGAATCCAAACAGTTTAAGAGTTACTTAATCAGTTCGAATTAAATGTTAAACAGGGTATCAAAAGAGTTTGAGAATGGGTTTGTGAGCGGTGCATTGGAAACGGCGATAGTTCAAAGAGGGAAGCCATGTTAGATAAACGGTGGTTGGTGCAGGTTCGGTTCTTTGTATACTGGCAATACAGAGCCCAATGGTTGTTGTATGTCTTTTACCGCTCCTACCACCAACTTCAACAAACAATTACTGATAATACAAAGACGTACGTTAACACTATTAAATACTTTAATCGCTTTTTTACCTGTGCAGGAAACCACCCTTTGTCTTCGGAATTCGGATGACTTTGTCAGTCTGTAATTTCTTATTTCTCCCTCCTAGTGGTTTTGGTGGGCTCGTACCGCGTGTGCACGATCGGAAATGGCGGCTGTCGAGGCTCGCGAAATACGGGCTGACCCGTATTAGCTACGCATGCGTAGAACGAATATCTTGCGCGTGTAAACGTCATCAATACACGGCTAACATGCAGGCTGCACACTTCAGCGAGGACACCCCGCGAGCTCAAAGTCAAACGTCTCCGCTCAAAATCGTCGCTCGACCACAATTCTTCCACGAGCGCATAGCACGAATGTTGGGCTTTTCGTGGAATTTTCGCGATGTACGAAGCCATTACCCTTCTCAAATTCATCAGTTTGAAATGTCCTCAGAACTCACTTGAGCCAGCACGCACGTGGACTGCGAACTGCCCCATGGTGTATTCGTAGTATCACGTGATGCATCGGAATCGCCAGCTTTTCGCCCGCACTCGTTATGTCCAGCTGGCGATTCCGACACATCTCCGACGATCCCACACATCTCCGACGATCCCCAAAATCTCCGATTTCTGAAAGAAGCTAATTTAACATTAAGACTACGTTTACACTAGAGCAAAAATATCCGGATTCACATTGTTTTTATTAATCCCATGAGGATGAAAAACAATGTGAATCCGGATACTTTCGCTCTAGTGTAAACGCAGTCTGTGTGTTCAAGTCAAATCTCGCATGTTGTTTCTCCTTGTTGTGTTTACATGAAGAAGATTGAAAGTTTTCGAGCTGATGAAAACGATTGGCTGAAGTCAATCCACGCTTTTGTCCAAGGAAACTTACAACATGCCCCACGGACCTCACGACGTCACTCCGTCACACGGCTAACAACTCACCGGAAGCACGAAAGCAACGAATAGGAGCGGAAGTAAATTGTGCAAAAATGCAATTTTGTGTCGCCCAAAAAAACCCAACGGACTCGTTCGATTCCCTGCTTCAAAACGATTCGTGGACAAGCGACTGCGATGGATTGCGGCTTGTCATCAAGGCGATTCGTTTGTCAAAAGACAGCTGTAAAAAAAGATAAATCTGTAGTTTGCACGTCGCTGGAGAGGACGGACCCACATCAGAAAACCCAGATCCCGTTTCGGCGGTATTTAAAACGGACTGCCTAAGGTTCATAAAATTAACATACCTCTCCGACCGATTCTCTCAGCGATCGGGACTCATTGTTACAATAGGGGAGTTCAAGGTTTATTTCGCCATATTGCAGGGGGTGCAAAAACATTGGGGCGAGCGCGCGGCCATGCCTATTTATCCTTGTTAAAATCATGGCGAAACTTGCGAAGCAAGAAGGATATCGCTTCGGTTTTTGTCGAATTCGTCTTTAATCGTTGTTTGGATCACTTTCCTGTGAGCTGGTATGTCCGTTCTTTGATTTTAGACCATTATCGCTGATAACCAACGCGTTAAGGACTGGCGGTAATGGCGGCTGGTCATAAACCTGCACGCTCTTCGTCTTTAAGTGATTTGCCTTACTCTACCGACACTAACGTTAACATAGATGATTCGCCGGGATCATTATTGTATTTTAACGATGAAGGATACTTCTGGAAAAGCAGCTTAATCGAATTAAAAAGCTTTGTAGAGGAGAATCTAAAATTGAATGGCAAATGGTGTTCTCCGGGTGGCGATACAAAGCAGTTTACAAACTCTGATTTTAGTTTTAAATGGTATGGACCATCTCGAAAGAAGATAGTAGTGACGATGGACAGCGAAGAAAATTATCTAAGTAATACCTTGAAAAGCCTGGCGAATGTAGACACAGAAGCGAACGAACATGTTGATATTGCCGAACTAACAGCAGACCACATGGACGACGAAGCCACAACAACAAAGGCTTTGTGCATAAATTGCGAGAGACATAAACAGGATGTGGTTGAGTTAAAGCAAGAAATCACAAGGCTATATAATCTGGTGAAAAAAATTGAAGGAAAACAAAGCGAAGACGAGGAAAGGGCTCTATCTCGCACGACAGAATCAAATGCCATGATACAATCGCTTGTTGATGAAAACAACAAAATGGCGGCCAAACTCGAAGAAGTAAAATCAACAGTGAAGCAAATTTCCAGCGATAACGAAATTCTGGGACGCGTTTTGGATTGTAAACAAAACGAATGGATTAACACCGAGGCTAGAAGCAAGCATGCTAAACCAAATGTCAACTTATCTCACAATAAAAGTCTAACGACTACGATCTCAAATCGTTTTGAAGTCCTAAGCAGCGAGGATGACGAGCCTACGCCGGACGAAAATGTTGACCCTACACCAGAGAAGGATGACGACCCAACACCAGAAATTACACGTCCCCAGGACAGCCCATCTGAAGCCAATAACAATACTGATTTCAACGCCCAGCTCAGTGATTATTGCTATGACCATAGGATGAAATTCGAGTCAACAAAGAAACCTAAAAACCATGTGTCTGTTCCTAGCTGGTCGCCGTCTCGTCCGAAATTAAACAACAACAACAACAACAACAACAACAACAACAACAAAGTTCTGGTCATCGGCGACTCGATGATTAAACACATTGAAGAAACTAAAATTAACAGGGCAGGGAAAGCTAAATCCAGCTGTCATTCCTATAGTGGAGCAACTGTTGACCAACTACACAACAAGATTAAAGAAAATTGGTGTGAAAGTCAAGGATATGACACAATCATCTTGCATGTAGGAACAAACAACCTCGTCAATGAAGAGCCTGGGAATGTGGCAAAAAAAATGGAAGAGCTGGTGAAAGAGATTAAAGCCCATGCAGAAAATATTGCAGTCTCCAGTGTCATAAAACGGTATGATGACTTAGTCTCACCACAAAACATTCTAGCATATAATAAATTACTGCATGATTTGTGCTTAAAATATCAGGTTACATTTATTGATAATAGTAAGATGGATAAATCCTTGTTAAATAATTCCAAATTACATCTAAATCGTGATGGAGACAGAGTGCTAGGAAAAGCATTCTGTTCGTATTTAAAATCTCTTCCAACTAAAAGTTATGCCACTACTACTATGAATGTAAACAATTCTGTAAGAGGTTTAAATTCAAGGAACAATTTTTTTCAGTTAGTTCCCTCCCATCGCAGTCGAATAAGAGATTGGATGAACTATCTAAAACATGTAGCTCAAATTATGAAGTAGATAGCAATGACCTGTCAACAGAGAACATGAGTAGCAATTTTTCTGATAGTTTAAATTCAATCCCAAATGAAAAAGGTTTTAAAATGGCTTTTCTAAACATTGTTAGCTTGCCCAAACAATTTGATGAAATCAATATTTCAATGTCTAAGCAATACATTGATTTGCTTGCCTTCAATGAAACCAGGCTTGATTCAACTATTACTGATAATTTGATACATTTGGATGGTTACGATATTATCAGAAAAGACAGATCAAGAAATGGAGGTGGCGTTTGTATTTACTTGCGTAGCTCTATAAACTACCGTGTCAGAAATGATATTGTCCCACCTGACTTAGAAGCCGTCTGCATAGAAATCAATAAACCTCATAGTCATCCATTTCTTGTTACTACAATTTATAGACCACCAAATACAACATCTGATTTTTTCACCCACTTAGAAAATTTAATTAAATCTTTAGATGACGAAAACAAAGAATTATATATTCTTGGTGACCTAAACTGTGATTTATTAAAGGCAAATCCGGATCAACCAACTAAAAAATTGAAAACAATATATGAGTTATATCAATTGTCTCAGTTGATTAGTGAAACTACACGAGTAACAATGACAACTGCCAGCCTCCTTGATCATTTTGTTACAAATAAACCAGAGATAATTTCTGACTCTGGAGTTATCCATACTGGAATCAGTGACCATAGCATGATCTATGCAATTAGAAAAATCAATTATACTGAAAAACACAAGGAAAATATTATTGAGTTCAGAAATATGAAAAAATTTAATGATCAAAAGTTTCTTGAGGATCTATTGAATCAACCCTGGGAGTATATTTACTTTTTTGCGGAAGATACACATAGTATGTGGCAAATTTGGAAGGATTTGTTTTTTGAAGTGTTAAACAAGCATGCACCACTTCAGAATAAAAAGATTAAACCAAAAAGTAATCCTTGGGTGACAAGTAATGTTAAAATGCTGATTACTGAAAGAGACAAATTGAAACGAAAAGCCATTATTACTAACCTAGAGACAGACTGGCTAAACTATAAGAAAGCAAGAAACAAAGCAAATCAAGAACTAAGAAATGCTAAGACAGAGTATTACTCTAAGAAAATTGCTGGTCAAAAATTTAATCCTAAGGAGGCTTGGAAAACCATTAATACTCTGCTTGGTAGGAAAAATACAACTACAAGCATAAATGAACTAAGTTTAAATGGAATTAATTTAACCAATCCTCAGGAGATAGCTGAAGGCTTCAATAAGTTCTTCTCAACCATTGGAATTGAACTAGCTGACAAAATAGGCACATCAGGCTGCAATTTTGAAAAGTTTGTTAAGACTGCCAAATCCGAGTTCATAGAATTTAAGGATGTAACTGTCAACAACATTTATCGTCGCTTACAGTGCCTGTCTAGTTCCAAAGCCACTGGCACTGATAAAATCTCCAGTAAGATTCTTAAGATAGCATCACCTGTTATTTCAAGTTCACTGACATATATCTTTAATCAATCTATTACACTATGCTCTTTTCCCAATGAATGGAAAACAGCTAGGGTAATACCACTTTATAAAAGTGGCCACCGAAATATAGCAAGTAACTATCGACCTATCTCTGTTTTGCCAGCTATAAGTAAAGTAATGGAAAGAATGATTTATGAGCAACTATACGATTATTTAAAGGAAAATGACCTTTTATCTGAAAAACAATTTGGTTTTCGCAAATTTCATTCTACCGCAACAGCACTACTAGATTGCACAAATAGCTGGTATGTAAATATGGATAGGAAAATGTTCAACCTAGTTGTATTTATAGATCTTAAAAAAGCTTTTGATACCGTTAATCACAACATTTTACTACGAAAAATGGAACTACACGGAATTAAAGGAAAAGCACTTTCACTACTAAAATCATATCTTACTGATCGTAGTCAGAAATGTCAGGTAAATGGATTAATGTCGTCAGAACAGCCTGTCAAGTGTGGTGTGCCTCAGGGCTCCATACTAGGACCATTATTCTTTTTGCTTTACATTAATGATTTGCCTGAATGTTTAAGTAAGACAGTGCCACGATTGTTTGCCGATGACACAAACTTGACGGCCACTGGTGAGACGATGGATGATGTTCAAACTGCAATGAACTCTGATTTGGATAACCTCAAAGAATGGTTAATAGCTAACAAACTTAGCCTTAATGTGGCCAAAACTGAATTTATGCTTATTGCATCAAAACCACTATTGAGAAATGTTTCGCATACACAACCAAATATCATTATCGAAAACAAACCTATTAAACGTGTGTATGAATGCAAGACTCTTGGAGTAACAATTGACCAGCATTTGTCTTGGAAACGAAATACTGAAAATATTAGCAAAAAAATCTCTTCGGGGATATCTGCCATCCGGCGCTTAAGAGAATTTGTTGACAAAAATACGCTACTTTCTGTGTATAATGCTATTGTCCACCCATATTTCAACTACTGTTGTGAAGTTTGGAATGTATTTGGTGACACACAGTCCAAATATTTACAAAAACTTCATAACAGATCAGCTCGAATTATAGCAGGTATGGGTAATGATGTAGATCATAGCGTTGCACTAAATGCGCTAGGATGGGAACCACTCCAAACACAAAGGCGAAAGGCCAAAGCAAAATCAGTGTTTAAAGTGTTGAATGAGCTGGGCCCGAAATCCCTCTCAAATCTTTTCACTTATAAAAAGGAAGTCACAAATCATAATTTGCGAGACATAGCTACAACTCTTTGCTTGCCACAGCCACGTACAAATAATATGAAAAAGAGTTTCATGTTTGATGGGGCATCCATATGGAATTCGTTACCTACAGAAATTAGGGAGAGCAAATCGCTCTCATTATTCGTGAGAAAAATTGCTACTCATAAAAGTATGTAACAATATCTATCTTCACTTTATATTGACATTACCATTTGTTAGTTATTTTAAAAGTTATTTAGTTTTCTGCACTGTATATAAATTTAATTTCTTGTTTCCTTATACACGCCCTTCGTGGAAATCAGCCTTTGCTGACGTTGTTAGCGTGTTAAAATAAAGACTATCTATCTATCTATCTATCTAGAAACGCTATAATACGAAAGTTTCCTCAACTGAGGGGTCGCTGCGCCATTGTGGCAGACACGGGACGCGGCTGTTTGTCGATTTTAGCAGAGACAAAACGCCTTGCTGTATAGTGGGATACTGCGATAACAACAAACGCAGTCCAGAATGTTGGGTGAAGAGGTATTATCTTAAAATTTTGGTTCTTAATAAGCGGCCAAATCACCAGATTTCGGCAGAAACTTGGCGTAAGCAAACATTTGTCTAGAATATCCGTATTTTCCGCTTGTTTATCAGCCTTCAATGCCAATGGTGTCAAATTTCCCAAATAAAATTGCTTCGTTCTTCAAAATAATTACACGTTTAATTCGACAAAAATACAATCAATATGTACGATTCTATCTTTATACTTAATATATAGTTAGATCTAGCTTTAAACTGCATTTAACTATATATTTTGCCCTGTATATGCCAGTTAATAACGTGTACATATTAGAAATAAACGCGCGTAACCCGAAACGTATCCCTTTCCTGCGAGGAGATATACATAATACACTTCGTTTGATAACGAGAAAGAGGATATTTCAGACTTCAGATGACGAAGATGAACCTCTGGTTACTTACGTTACTATACGCTTCAAGTTCGAGTGATTTACAAGAGAGTTGGAGCTAAAGTTTTACATTGCGTTACTGAAATCGTCACTCAGTCGTGCCCGTCATAACAGCGCAGCCACCCCTCAGTTGAGGAAACTTTCGTATTATAGCGTTTCTACGCGTTGGTTATCAGCGATAATGGTCTAAAATCAAAGAACGAACATACTAGCCCACAGAAAAGCGATCCAAACGACGATTAAAGACGAATTCGACAAAAACCGAAGCGATATCCTTCTTGCTTCGCAAGTTTCGCCATGATTTTAGGGTGGCGATTTTCCCCGGGCGTAGAGAGAGGCTGAGCCTGCAATGCTACAGCGGTCTAGCCCAAGAATGTTGGTGAATACTAAATCGTATATTTCAGAAGACGTCGTGCTAATATTGAATATTCAAATTAATCTGGCGGGAAATATGGTAAACGTGGCGGCAAGCGAAACATTGATTCCTTCCGCGAGCAACACCGTGGCAGAAAATGAAGGTAACGAAGGGGTAACGAAGAAAGCCTAAATGACTGTCTAGACAGATTTCTTTCTCTGAGTTCTACTTCATTTATTCGAGCTGAGAAGCACATTAAGGGCAAGAATCATAAGCGCTATTCACAGAAAGGTAAGCATAGTATTTGTGAGTGATTACTTGAATGTATGTGTATGAGCTTTACGCATGTGTATTTAATTCACTGGCGCCAAGCCGATAAGTTAGAAAGTTTTAACCGTCGAAACTGCAGCACTCACTGTTCAACTATTCACATCGAAGAAATAAAAGCTTATTCTTTACTTTTCTGTCGGTAGCAAGAATGTCGTAAAACATCCGTTATTTCGAGATTGACGTATAATATGTAAAAACTGAATTATAACTCTTTAAAACTCGCAAAATGCGATCTTCCTCGAGCAGCTCGATAGTGTCCCTGAGCGAACACGATTTAGTATACACCAACATTCTTGGGCTAGACCGCTGTAGCATTGCAGGCTCAGCCTCTCTCTACGCCCGGGGGAAATCGCCACCCATGATTTTAACAAGGATAAATAGGCATGGCCGGGCGTTCGCCCCAATGGTTTTGCACCCCCTGCAATATGGCGAAATAAACCTTGAACTCCCCTATTATCTCCCAGTGGGCCAGGCATTCAGGGATTCGATATTTCCGGTTCCTCATCCTACATAACCGGTTATTTATTTCAGGAAGCGTGAAGTTTATTCAGTAGTGTAATAATATATAACCTACGCCATCTCCAATATCACTCACACTTATCAACATGGCGTCGTTGAGAAACTGTATTCGTGTTGTGGGATCTTGCATGAAGAGAGATCTTCTTTTAGTTTTTATCATAACTGGAGTCTTACTTGGTTTTCTTATTGGTGCTTTAGTCAATGATCGCGTCCATGAGAGTTCCAATCCAAAAGAAACGATCATGTATATATCTTTTCCTGGTGAAATATTAATGCGTATGTTAAAGATGGTGATATTACCTTTGATTGTATCCAGTCTAATCGTTGCGCTTGCTGTACTCGATGCCAAAGCGGCCGGTCGTTTGGGTCGACGGGCTTTGATCTACTATTTCACAACAACTATCATTGCTGTCGTTTTGGGAATAATTCTTGTGGTGAGCATTAGGCCCGGTGACGGAAAAGGCGACAAAAAGGGAACAGAATCCAAGCACGTTCAGCCGATTGATTCTCTTCTTGACCTAATCAGGTAAGGTAGGCACGTGAACGCGAACAACATGCATAGTTATTGTTTATTTAGTATAGTTCTGACTGGCACGTTACACAAATTGAAGTCACGAAAGCTTTCCTATCACATTCTTAAATTTCATTTTGTATTTTTAAATTATAATAATGATGACACTATATAAGTTTACTTCGATCAACTGTGCTTCGATGTAACCAATATTAACATGCCTGCAGGCAGCAGGATGGTCTATTTCGGTGACGTGCCGCTTTGGTGGTGCCGAAATCACATTTGGCAATCATGATTCATTTTGCGGAATCCGATCGGCCTTATCCGCGGCTATATACAGGTATATATATAGGCACTGTAACTGCGATAAGGTGATACTAATTAAAATCTTCTATTTATTAAACTGCTCGAAAGAAACCAATTACAAAACAAGTTTAATACTTGTTATAAAATCTTGACGAATATAATATCGTCTGCCGGCAGTATGGTGTATATAGAGGGGCTAATTATTTTTCACTATATATATACGCTATGAATAAAATCGATATTCTGAGTTGTGGCGCGTTATCCAGCTAAAACAACATACAAGGCTTGGAATTAAAATCGTCTGTGCGTTTTCCAGACCGGATTAAAACATATATTGTTAACTGAACTCGATGAGTCACAACCCCGGCCATGCATGGTTGATCTGACCGACTTCAGCTGTTTACACAATCGGCACTGAGTTCACTCGCAACAAAGTGTTTACAATCGGCACACTTTGACTTTGACTGAGTTGACTCGCAACAAAAGTATATATATATTATAATATGAACGGTTTTAGCTTTAATCTTTAGTTTACATGCATGTTCTTGTCACAAACGCGCTCTAAAGCAATAAATGCATTCGTTCACGGGAACTGAGAAAGTACCGTAACGACAGAAACAGCAAGCCAACAACATCAGCAGTTTAACAAAGATAGTGTATGAACAAATCAAAGAGAAGTTAGTGTAAAATCGATCGTTGTATTTTGAAATCATCGAATGTCAATGCCGTATATTGTCAATGGTTTTGTTTTATATACATCGATACGGCTTGTTCTTTACTACTTAAAATTTCATTAGTTCTGCATGGAGCAATCAGTGATATCAAACAACGTTGCCATGCGTTCTCCGCAATTTTCTGAAATATTTTATTTCTAATTATCACTCATATATATTAAATATATATATTTGGTGTCGAATCAGAGGAAGAATTGGCATGAAAGGTTTGGTATAAACTTTTTCAATCAGTTCTAATTTCTAAATATTTTGTGGCCTGCCTTGTATCTCATCCGCAACAAAATAAATTGTATAATATAATAAACAAGTCGCCTGCTCAGGCGTTCACTCGGGCTACTGATTTCTGAAAGCTTCGCGTAGCCTGTGGAACTGTGCGTACTCTAGCAAGACTACATGGCAATGGCAATTGTATATTTGATAGAATATCAATCTATGGTCTTATATGAACTGCAGCGGTGCAGGAAACGGCATTAAAATGTAAACAAGGCCGTTTTTCTGAAAATTAAACAACGAATCTAATATATTTAGTAGACAAAACCTAGTGTCGGATTCGGCAGAATCAGGCGATCATTTTGATATAGAATTTATTTAAATTCGGACAAACAGAAAATATTTAAACATGTTTTGAAACACGCGTTTTCAAATGTAATACGACACTCGCATGCCCTACGCGATATCTAGACATGCACTGAACTGTTCACATATTGATATCTTGCCGGTATGTGCTCTATTCGGTGCTTATTATTATACTTGCATTTTGTCGTTGTCGGACTATATAAAAGCAGCAAGGCCAGGACCAACCT
Source organism: Paragorgia papillata (assembly GCA_035771165.1). Taxonomy (NCBI): domain Eukaryota; kingdom Metazoa; phylum Cnidaria; class Anthozoa; order Scleralcyonacea; family Coralliidae; genus Paragorgia; species Paragorgia papillata. The sequence continues at coordinate 2,812,250 of JAWNZC010000470.1, read as the reverse complement.
GTTTTGAAATAGCTCGTCATAATTTACGTACTAAGGTCTACCGCGATCGCCGGCGTGTGCTGTTGTAAACATTGTAAAGCCTTTGTAAGCATGTTTTAGATGAAGACAATTGTCAGCCGCTTTAACTGATCAACTATAACTCGGTCACTTGCAAAAGGTTTAGCTATTCAAACAAGGAGAAAGCCGTTACTAGGTAAACAGCACGTATATGTTCTTTGATATACTGTGGCCCTTTCTTGTGTCTCTATATAGTCCTCAAGTCAAACTTCCTAAGTACTGATGTCAACACGCATTTTTTCGCGTCTGTAATAAATTCGTCTATTCTGTCTTCATGGACAAACCTTGTCAGCAACATTACTGATCAACTACTAATGAATTCACCAATACCGTCGGAAAACACCTCAACCCCACTCGATCAAAGGCAAAAGAACTCGAAAATACCGAGCACGCAACTGTGCCTTTACAGTTTCGCAAGGCCTAATGCAATTTTGCGTGGCGAAAAAAAAACGGAGCCGAAACCTAGACTCGGCTATACCACAGATAGCCCGAGTAATAACTAATTCTTGTCTTTGTTTCGTCGGTAGTCTAATAGGAATATATATATGCAAATTGATACTACCATTTGCAATCAACCGTTAGGCGTGATCGTTTTTTCACGTTTGTTTACGTTTGAAATGTTAACGTTGGGCGTAATTCGTTTGTTATTTTAAACCTGTAAACCAACTGATTTGAACCGTGAATGGACAACCGTTTGACAAGTCCCGCCCACATGTTTGACAAACGTGAGAGCATGTTTTCGAGTGTATTTTACACGTACATTTACAAACGACGAAGCCGAAATTGTTAGATTTTTATGGGAAAGGATGGAGTTTATCGACAGTAGAGCAACTGTCGATCTTTGTTTTGGCGTCGAAAAGTTGACTGCCGATTGTGATTTGGGTGAGAAAACGGCGTCGTTCAAGTAATTAAGTAAACGTGTTGGCAAATTTTTGACGGAGTGTCCAGCCTTCACCTTATAATATTTTAAACAGGTAAGTTCGAATCGATCACGAAACGTACTTCAAATCAATATTAATATATTATTATCGCAATGTTAATACTACAAACAACAACCAAGGTAAGTCAGTGTATTTTGTTTATGCATGCTATTAAATTCGCTCAAAATAATAATATTGGTTTGAAGTACGTTTCGTGATCGATTCGAACTTACCTGTTTAAAATATTATAAGGTGAAGGCTGGACACTCCGTCAAAAATTTGCCAACACGTTTACTTAATTACTTGAACGACGTTTTCTCACCCAAATCACAATCGGCAGTCAACTTTTCGACGCTAAAACAAAGATCGACAGTTGCTCTATCCTCACCATGATCGACTGCCGATAAACTCCATCCTTTCCCATAAAAATCGAATAATTTCGGCTTCGTCGTTTGTAAATGTACTTGTAAAATACACTCGAAAACATGCTCTCACGTTTGTCAAACATGTGGGCGGGACTTGTCAAACGGTTGTCCATTCACGGTTCAAATCAGTTGGTTTACAGGTTTAAAATAACAAACGAATTTATACGCCCAACGTTAACATTTCAAACGTAAACAAACGTGAAAAAACGATCACGCCTAACGGTTGATTGCAAATGGTAGTATATATAACTTTAATATAACCATGCGTTTTATTTGTATGCTAGATATTAATGACGTCAGCATTTTCGAAAGATCCGTTTTCGCCGACCGCATATTTATAATGCTCGAGGTATCATCGGTTACAAAATATGAAGCTTAACCATCTAATATAACCATCCCACATGCGGGATGTTAATCTTGAACACATAAAGCTAAAAATCCTAGAGGGGTGTTCTGGTCGGGGTCTGAGAGGAGGCACATTTTTCCGGAGGGTTGTGATTAGGTTTAGGGTTTCCGGGAGGCGTGATTACCGGGGGGTGGTATGGGGGTAAGGATTCGTTTTAAAAGGTTGTCCAATCAGATGGTGGTTTTAATGTTGGTTAAGCTTCATAATTTGAAGGTAATGATAGCTCGAATAAACTATAAGAATTATAATGACTGTTCAGTTTGTCGATATCAGTCTATTTCTATAAATTTAGACCCTGAATAAAACATCCAAACAAATATGCAATAGTACGTATACTTCTCCAGTTCCGTTCTATTTAAAACGCTGATCGCGCAACGTAATGCGGAGGTGGACTGGCACAATGCTTTTGAGCAAAATTCGACAAAACAATGTTTTGGTTACCGACAAATTATCGCTGGTTGATAAGCTTCCTCCATTATGATACAAATTTCGTGTTCTATGGAGTGTATATCTTCAAAGACTCTTTAAGGTTAGGAAAAAACATTTTTTAAGAACATTCCGCCATTTCCCCTCCCCCCTCGGACGTCCGAAATAAATTTTACTGCCCCCCTCTCCGGACAGCGCAAACTTCGTCCGTGGTGGTGGTGGCAGGGGGGGTACAAGCCTGTATACATGCAGGGGCATGTCATTCAGGCAGAGATTCTAGGGGGGTCCGGGGGCATGGCCCCCCGGAAAATGTTTGAATTTCGGGCCTCTGAAACGGCATTTCCTGCATTTTGAGGACGCTTTTCTCGTATTTTCGGTTGCGGAAATTTTTATTTTGGTCTCGCATTATTTAAAATTTATCATAATTATATTCAGCTTAGCTGACGCTTGGGCCCACTGCTAGAAGCCTCTGAGTCTCGCCAGATTTGCGGAGAATTGAATTGCGTACTACAACAGACGATTAATTATCTGTTTATCTAATGTCTAACCTAGTATTAGAGGTCTCACAAAAATGGCAGGGGTTAAAAAGGGCAGGGGTCGCGACCCCCCCGACCCCCCCCCTTAGTTGCGCCCCTGACATGTAATATACGAGTCTGCACGCACGTTAATGCCTTTTTGTATCTACTGCGCATGCGCGAGTAGATACATTGCTATATGGCCAACATGTCTGGTCGGGCTTCGTAAACTGACAAGACTGTGCGTTGTCGAATAGAAATGGATGACCTTCTAAGAAAACAAAGTTAGCTTCACGGTCAAGCAACAATGCCCAAAACCTATGGTAGTCCACGAGCGAAATATGCTATTAAATAACATATTGTCGATGTAGATGTAGATGACAAATAGTCAAATGTCAGTAACTGGCAAGTCTATATGGAGTAAAATTGTATGCTGCAGTTGTCAATGTCATGCAAAATCTGTGTTATGAATGTGCAAACATTTATTGTACCTTTTTCTGCATGTATGCATATGTCTTGAAGAACAATTAATGTATGGTTGCTCTTATAATTTTGATGACATAATTTGCTGGACATCTTTTTCATTCACTATTAAATTTTACAGCATAATACTCGAGATGCTTGTTATCTCAAGCGATTTTCTTTACCTTTTAACTAGATTGCATTATTGTTTGACAAATTGTTGTAACGAAAATATTTAAATACTGTCTTAAATTAGTCAATTAAGTCAAATTTTGTGAGTTGTTATATAGTTATGTTAATTTGATTGACCTACTTAAAGCTTTACTACCATACTTTATGACTATAGCTTTTAGTACCATAGCTTTAACTGTCAAGCTATTAACCACTGAGAACCGGAGTAAAGCCCATTTGGATTGAGTTAATATTTGAATGGGTGACCATGCACCTGTCTGGGCTTGGAACTCATGCCAGATATGAGTAGAGTTGTTAGCACTTAGCCTTCTGTGCCTTGCTGGCTTTACTCTGAGAGTCTGAGTTGACTGAGTTCTTTATCAAAGTTAAAACACAGCATGGCCTGTGAGCATACAGTAGACAATTTTGTCAACAATCTTGTTCAGCTCTAGATCTGAATACAAGGTTGTTACAACTAGATACAATTCCATCAGTTTTATCAAGAATCTTGTTCAGCTATGAATACAAGGTTGTTACAAGTACACAGTTGCATCATTGTTTTTAGCATAGTAGCTATATGCATTAAACGCAGTAGATACATGCACGCCTGGGCGTGCCTATTTTTATTAGATGCAGCGTTTGAAATCAAATATACGTTTGAAAGTGCGTGCATGAGAATATAATGAGATTACGTATATGCGTATATATAAGTTATAGATTTGTTTATTCTGCGATTGTCTGGTACTCTGGTATATATATATATATAACAATGTATAACAATTAGTTTTTTCAATTATATAGCTAGTGAAGCGATCCTTCTATTAAAGCTCGCATGCATATAGAAATAATGAATACTGGATTCTCTTCTCTATCTATACTTGTTTTCTTTTTTTCCCCGATTTGTCCCAACATTTTGAATAATAATATGTTATATGGACGTTTCGGGTTCAGAAATCTGGGTCTGAGTAATTGAGCCTGACGAGCGTCCACCAAACGCGGTCTGGCAGTTACATTATAACATGCACGAAGCTCGCAAACGTATACCACATGCACTACATGTTGTACATCACTTTGACTATATAATATAACTTTTAAAATCTGCAATCCCCGCAATATCAACTTATTGTCAAAGCTGTCAAAAACGTTTCCGTCCAAATGGAAAATTGCCAAAGTGATTCTTTACATAAAGGTAATGAAACGTCAGATAAAAATAACTACCGGCCCATTTCCATCCTCTCAATTATTTCAAAACTATTTGAACGACACATCTATAACTTCCTTTTTTATTATCTCAATCACCTAATCTTCAACCAACAATCAGGTTTTAGGAAATACTACTCAACAGAAACCGCATTAATCAACATTATTGATCGTTTGCTGAATAACTTATTAGACAGCAACAACGTAAATGGATTAATATTCGTAGATTTTAAAAAGGCCTTTGACCACAAGATCCTTCTCGATCAACTCAAGATTTATGGTTTTGATGACACAATCCTTGCAGGTCTTCAGTTTACTTGTATTGATGGCCAAAATTCATCAACACAACCTTTATCGGGGTCCCTCAAGGTTCGGTGCTATCACCACTTCTCTTCATATTGTTTATCAACGACCTTCATATGCTATTCCAAATTCCAATATCGACATATTTGCAGACGAGACCACCCTGAGTCTTAATTCTGAATGGAATAACACTGCCGTCCTCAGATCGGTCATGACAGAAGGTTTAATTCATTTAACTGACCGTATCAATGAAGCCAGTGAGTACTTCTGACGTTCAACTCATCGACAGCAGGGGCGTCGGAGCGACACTAAAAGTGTGGGGGGGGGGGCAATTTTTTAGGGGGTCCGGGGGCATGCTCCCCCGGGAAATTTTGAAATCTAGAGTCTCTGAAATACCATTTCCTGCATTTTAGGACAAGGATTTACAGAATTCTAAAGGTCCAAAAACGCCATAAAATACTCAAAGACAACATTTTTCCGGACATTGAATATTTCTTTATTATGTCTTTATTCAAAGTCGTGGGTTAGCTAGGGTTAGTGTATTGTGTTGGGTCAGGCTTACAAGAGGCCACATTTAGAAACAGAATTAAATGTATAAAATATATGGTATGTATAAAAATTGTTTTCTTGTTGATTTTGTTAATCATAACTTTATTACTGGCCTTGTTTATTACTGGCCTTGTTAAAAAGGGGGGGGGCAAACATATTCTGCCCCCCCCCAAGAAAAGTGGGGCGGGAGCAAGCCCCCTCCCCCCCGCTTCCAACGCCCCTGATCGACAGTACCTTTCGGAGAATGTTGGCTGTGCCTAGTAGCACCGAATGTTGTAGGATGTTCAAATCATGTGTAATATTTAGACGCTTGAGATAGGACTGTAGATCCTTTGGTACTGAGCCTAATGCACCTATTATAATTGGTACCACTACCGTCTTTTTATTCCACATTCTAGTTACTATTATTATTGTTGTTATTATTATTATTATTATTATTACATCTCATATGCAAACGCTGCCACTTAGGTGCACATATGACTATGGCTCTCCATCTGAGCCTCAGTGGTCCAATGGTTGTAGAGCGTCTAACCTGTCATTAGAAGGTTGCAGGTTCTAGCCCTGTTTGAGGCTCAGAAACCTTTTCTGAGTAAATAATTTACTAATATGGTACGGATTGCATGGTTCCCTATTATTGGTACCTTAACAACCAAAGTTATAAATATATAAGACCTCAGATAAACCACTTAAGTTTCGCCTCTTTTCTTTTTTCTCTTTTCCACTTAAGAGGCTGATTACATGAGCCGGGCTAGCCCAGTTAACTTGGCTCACGCGATTGATTAGGATCTTACTGTGGTTTTAAAACTCGCATAAACTAAATTTACAAAGAAGAATTGGTTTAGTTTAGATGTAAACGAAACCTAACGTTGATTAAAATCTCCTTTTGTGGCCGAGAAAAGAATTTCGTGACACGAGTCAGCCCGGCTCATGTGAACAGCCCCTTACTGTGGTTTCAAAACTCGCATAAACTAAATTTACAAAGAAGAATTGGTTTAGCTTAGATGTAAACAAATCTCAACGTTAATTCTCCTTTTGCGGCCGAGGAAAGAATTTCGTGACACGAGTCAGCGCCCGCGGTTATAGCCAGCGGGCTAGCCCGTTTTACCGTTGGTAAAAGGATCGAAATTGTTACATATTTTTTTCATATACTCAGTTATATATATTTTTTCATCAACACATACGACCCCTCACTACTCCACAATTACATTTAAAAATTTTAAATATTAATTCTTGTTCGAAAACGCAAACTAAAGCTGCTTGATCACTATCCAACTGAATGTTTTATTTTGTAAAAACGAAATTGAGTGCGATGGAAACAAACCCACACATGGGGAACTTGATATCAAATGATTGTGGAAACACTCGTCTTTCCGGCTCCATGCACTCGTGTATATACTCTCCGCTTTTTCTCGTTTTCTCAAACTTTTCCTCGTGTTTCAACAACTGGAAGCACGGAAAATAATTATTTTCTATGATATTTCTATGTTATTTGTAATACGTATATATAATTCACATTATACATAATTATACGCTATGTACAGTTCGGCATTTCGATTGCGCAGCATGATAAATGTACTAAAGCTGGATTTCCACTAGGCGTAAAATATCGCGCGCGCGACTATTTTCTTTTGTCTTGTGGGTCTTCATGTGGGACAAAGTAGAACACTATTCAATTTGTACAATAGAAAAGTCGAGCGCGCGACATTTTACGCTTAGTGGAAATTCAGCTTAAAGGCCTGGCCAAACGCTTTCAACATTTCATTCAACATTGTTGAATTCAACATGTTGAAAGCGTTTGGCCACGCCTGTTGAATGATGTTGAACGTTGTTGAATGGTGTTGAATGATGTTGAACGAAATTTGAACATGTTCAAATTTTCTTTCAACACGCGTTCAACATTTCTATTGTTCTCAAAATGTTGAAAGGTGTTGAACGCATTTGGCCACATTTCATTCAACTTTGTTGAACAGAGACATGCGCCATGCGGGATATTGTCGATTCCAGCTTTTGTGGTAGCTCGCGTTCAATTAATTGTCATTCATGAATGTTGAACGATGTTGAATTCATTTGGCCACTCGTGCTTTCAACATTATTCAACATCGTTCAACAATGTTCAATGATGTTGAATGCGATGTTGAAAGCGTTTGGCCAGACCTTTAACGCGTCCTGAGCATGGGTAAAAATATTTCATATATACTCAACTGATAACATAACTTAACAAAGCTTCGCTTTCAAATTGTAAAAGTCGTGTTTGAAAGAAAAATTTGTTAAGTCTGCTTTCCGTGTTTGACTTTGCTTTCTGCATGATTAAACGATTCGTTTTTGCGTGGCTTAGATGTTTGAATAAATTGTCTTTTCTTGACCTTGCTTATATTCTTTCCACCATCAAATCATGTTTTTTACGTACATTGGATGCATCTGATTTTTGTCCTTATGGATTAGCTAAATAAGATAGTCTTAAAATAGATTCTTGTCAAAATCACTTTGAAAATACTGTGAATCAATCGAAAATTCATTTTAGGTTTCGATGATGTTGAATCAAAGAGTGTACATACAGTTGCATGGTGTTTGTGCGAGGGACACTTATTTCCATTAAGGGCTTGCATGTTAATATGAAAAAAACAACTGTCCTAGTTTTAATTGAATATATATATTATATATAGTTAATGCCGTATGTCTTATACGACCGAAATGTTTCCTATTATTACCCTTTGTATATCTGTATATTCGTAGTCAGATTTAGGGGCCGTTCACAGCTTTCTTTGACTGCAAAAAATAATTAGCTAGATACTCTGTGTGTTATACTATAGTAAAACGAAGTTAATTTTGTTGTCTTACGTTGTCATTTTGCATTTTTCAAAGAGTTGTATTAATATGATTTTTGTGACATATGAAATCAGCTTGGTAACACTTACGGTACCGAACTAGCCCGTCTAGTCATGCATATATATGGTCCTGTTAGTTTGCTAAAGGTGATTAAAATGCATTTTTGGTGTTTCTATTAATTTTACAACACGATTGAAAATTTGGGTGAATGGAAAATGTCAGTGTAAGGTTTGTAAGCTTATGACAGGCGATGTTTTCACTGAGCCATTTCGAGCTCTTTGAAACTTTCAGAAGTGTTCCTATAAAAACATAATTTGGGCAACTAGGAAAATGTTTTCTTTTTTTCTCACTATACGGATTCCAGAATTTAATGTATTTTTCTTGCCAGGCAAGATCCTTGTGGTAAAAGCCTTAAATTAAAATACAGTATATGCAAAACCAAGAATAGAATAGAATAAAACTTTATTTCACGAGGGAAAAGACGTATTAACCAAAAAGGTTATCTAACATACGGCCCTCAAAATATAACAATAATTACAAAATGATATACGGAAGGATTGCATTAGTAAAATTTGAGTTAATAAATTTTCATGCATGCAACAGGCGCAGTTTCAAACTTTACTTTATGTAAATAATAGAATAGCTAAAAGAAAGCGAGCGCGGTTTGCATGCCGTTTGGATAAATATAGCGGGTAACATCCAAATTTTGCTTGATACATGACTAGATTACGGTACAGATTTTAAAACTAGTTTTTCTATATATAAGGGCTCCTAGAGCTAACCCTCCCACTCTCTTTTAAGTCCCCCCTTCTGATAAGCCCCTTCTAGAAGCAGAAAATAATTAAGCCCCCCTCTCTATTAAGACCCCCCCCCCCCCTCCAAATCAGTTAATAAATAAACGAGAATCAGACTTTTTGCATGTACTTATTTGAAATAACCTCCTCTCAAAGAAGCTTGAAAAAAATAATTACGATGAATATAGTTTGATTTGATTTTTTCTTCCACTACTGGACAGATTCATGAGTCATAACGGCAAAGTTATATATTCCAGGTTTTGCCCCAAAAATGTTCCACGTACATGTATGTACACAACAGTGCGTAACGTAAAAAAAAAAAACACGAGAACTTGAGAACACCGATATTTGGTGAACAAGCACATTAAGCACACGTCACAAATTAGCCTCCTATTAAGCAGACGTTGTGCGGCGCTTCCGTCACTCCATTCCCTTGACGGAAGCGCCTGACAACGTCTGATCTGCTTCATAGTCACAACTAACGGTCGATCGAATCTGGAGATAGTTCAGACTGTTCTAGTCGTCCAATATGTATATGAGTTAAAATATAGGTTGAAATTTTCTTCTGCAAACTTTCAGCAAGATACTAATATCCCTTAAACATTATGTATAAATTGTAGAAACTATTTGTGAGTAGAGGAAAAAATAGAAGAACAACAAAGAACACGATATCAATATCCATGGCCACTTTATGATCACGTCAAGTTGAAACGCTCTGTTGCTATTTTCCGCCACTGACGTCAAATTCTTTCAACTTGCTTTTGAATTCTTTTGAATTTTGTTTTGTCTTAGGCTTAGGGTTTTGTGTATGTATACTTTCAATATTAAAAGGGTTGAGTTTCATTCTTGTTTTACGTTTAAAGGACATTGGCAACAAAAATTAAGTTTGTCTAATTTGAAAGAACTCATGAAATTGTAATAGAAGTTCTTTTACAATTTTTTTGTATCTTTCTTCGTTTTCAAGATATTTCAATTTGTTTAATATTAAATGAGATGGTCTCTGACGTCAGGAGCAGGGTCATAGCAAAATTAGTTATATCTCTAAATTTGTTCAACGGAATCACTTGAAACTGTGCACATAAAAACACCTTGTGACACTGAACATTCCATAACTGATGTTGCTTTGTGTAAAAATACTGTACCCTGCTCCTGACGTCAGAGCCCATCGCCAAGTATTCTCTTTACGTTTAGTCACTTATGTGTTTGTTTTATATAGGAATTGCTTTCCTGACAATCTCGTTGCGTCGGCATTTGTTTCTGTAAGTCGTTGTGTTATAAAACTTTACGTTGTGTTATAAGTCACCTGTTACATTTGTTGTTGTTGTTGTTGTTGTTATTGTTGTTATTATTATTTATTATTTATTATTAATTATTATTATTATTATTATTATATTATATTATATTATATTATATTATATTATATTATATTATTGTCATTAATATTATCATAGTTATTGTTATTATTACCTCCGCCTGTTTGTCTTGTCTGTCTGTTTGTTTGTTTGTTTGTTTGTTTGTTTGTTTGTCTGTCTGTCGCCAGGATATCTCAAAACTATTGCACCAATTTTCATGAAAGTTTGCAGAGGGTTGGCCATAGACCAACAACCAATCCATTAAATTTTGGTTGAATTTAGTCAAAATTTCGCATTGCCAGTGTTATCATTCCCGTTCTCATTTTCATTTTCATTCTCATTCTCCTTTTTCTTTACCTTTACCTTTCGTTTTCGTTACAGTTTTCCTTTTCGTTCTCGTTCTCATTTTCGTTCTCATTCTCATTTTTATTCTCATTCTTATTCTCATTCTTATCCTCATTCTCATTCTTATTCTCATTCTCATCTTCATTCTCGTTCTCATTCTTATTCTCCTTCTCGTTCTCATTCTCATTTTCATCTTCATCTTCATTCTCATTCTCATTCTCATTTTTATTCTCATTCTCGTTCTCATTCTTATTCTCATTCTCGTTCTCGTTCTCATTCTCATTCTTATTCTCATTCTCATCTTCATTCTCGTTCTCATTCTTATTCTCATTCTCGTTCTCATTCTTATTCTCATTCTCATTTTCATCTCCATTCTCATTCTCATTCTCATTCTTATTCTCATTCTCATTCTTATTCTCATTCTCATTCTCGTTCTCATTCTCATTCTTATTCTCATTCTCATTCTCATTCTCATTCTTATTCTCATTCTCGTTCTCATTCTCATTCTCGTTCTCGTTCTCGTTCTCATTCTCATTCTCATTCTCATCTTCATTCTCGTTCTCATTCTTATTCTCATTCTCATTTTCATCTCCATTCTCATTCTTATTCTCATTCTCATTCTTATTCTCGTTCTCGTTCTCATTCTCATTCTTATTCTCATTCTCATTCTCGTTCTCATTCTTATTATTCTCATTCTTATTCTCATTGTCATTCTTATTCTTATTCTCATTCTCGTTCTCATTCTCATTATTCTCATTCTCATTTTCATCTTCATTCTCATTATTCTCATTTTCATCTTCATTCTCATTATTCTCATTCTCGTTTTCATCTTCATTCTCATTATTCTCATTCTCATTTTCATCTTCATTCTCATTATTCTCATTCTCATCTTCATTCTCATTATTCTCATTCTCGTTTTCATCTTCATTCTCATTCTCATTATTCTCATTCTCGTTTTCATCTTCATTCTCATTATTCTCATTCTCATTTTCATCTTCATTCTCATTATTCTCATTCTCATTTTCATCTTCATTCTCATTATTCTCATTCTCATTTTCATCTTCATTCTCATTATTCTCATTCTCATTTTCATCTTCATTCTCATTCTCATTATTCTCATTCTCGTTTTCATCTTCATTCTCATTCTCATTATTCTCATTCTCGTTTTTATCTTCATTCTCATTATTCTCATTCTCATCTTCATTCTCATTATTCTCATTCTCATTTTCATCTTCATTCTCGTTCTCATTATTCTCATTCTCATTTTCATTCTCGTTCTCATTCTTATTCTCATTTTGATTACATTATCGATAATGATAATTATTCTTCTTATCATCAGGTACAGACAAAATACAAAGAAATCAACGAAAAAGTATATTTTGTTAACAAGTCCATAACTGAGATTACGTCTTCTGCATCAAACATGTCTTCGTTTCTAGAATCGAATATGATAGATCCATGGAGCGTCAATTCTATGATGAAGGAAGCTCGAGTAAATATTATCAAAACCGAAACAAAATTCCATTATGATGGTTTAGAGCAGTCGTCTAAAATGAATGTCCTTGGAATTGTAGTATTTTCTGTTGCTTTTGGTGCAATCCTCAGTGGAATGGGAGACACTGGGAGACCTATGACGATATTTTTTACTATTCTGCTTGAGATCATTATGAAACTTGTGACATTGATTATTTGGTGAGCTCCATTTATATTGAATTTTACATTTTTCCACTCGTGTATTTTACATGTATATATTTTAGGGGGTGATAACCGGGCGGGGCTAGTCCGCGTCCTATATAAATTGTTGTATGTTTTTTCAACGTTTCGATTACATGGCAAACGGGCTAGCCCAGTTAACCGGGATGAAAATGTCCGTGTAATCGTTTCGTCCAGGCAAAAGCGGGCTGAAAACCTGTTGAACTCGCTTCGATACGCGCTCGTTTACTTGAATGTGTGAATAAATATTGCTGAAAGGAACTTAAATAGAACATTATTCAAAACGTTGTTCGTGTGTTTCGTGATCATAGCGAAGACTTAATAAATTAATTAGTCTTCGTGAAGGCGTCTTCGTGGGTTAACTAAGACTATAACAATCTTTTTATTAACGATGTGCTTACAAAAGATTGCGTCGACATAAATAATAACACTAATTAGTGTAAAACTGAAGTAAAACTATAACGTAACTTTGTCCTTATTTACTTGATAATTCCATGTAATCGTTTCGTAAACTCAGCCTGGTTAACCGGGCCAGCCTGGTCCATGTAATCACCCCCTTAATATTATATACCGGGTGACACAAATATACGTGCATAAAATTCAAATGATTTTAAAAATTGATATGTCTTCTCTATGAACATCATTATTCTTTTAAAAGTAATTTGATTTTTTAAGTGTTCCTTAGTCGAAAAGGGATACATTGATATAAGAATATGTAATTGACTTAAAGATTTAATATACAGAAGGGTCAGAGTAAAATATGCAGAAAATGGTTTGTTCAAAAAGTCAATAAAATATTTACATGATGGTTGAAAATTTTCCAGTTTATAGGACAAGCATACAATACAATAAAATACAATAAAATACAATACAATACAATACAATACAATACAATACAATACAATACAATACAATACAATACAATACAATACAATACAATACAATACAATACAATGCAATGCAATGCAATACAATACAATGCAATGCAATGCAATGCAATGCAATGCAATACAATAAACTTTATTTAAAGAGGGTGACACTAATTACAAAAATGTTTTCTCCCTAGTGGCCCTCTAGTTTTAATTAAAACTAAATAGAACAAATTTAAATAAAAAATAGAATAAATAGCATATAAGCATACCAATAACAACTAGTAATTACATTAACATAACATAACATAACATAACATATAAGATTATTATAAAAACTAATTTAATTTAGTATAGTCTATGAACTCTAAAATTGTCAACAGTATATTTTAAGAAAAAATATTTAACCAGTTTAGCTTTCATAAGACGAAAATAGTCACCCTGTACTGTTCCCAAAGTATTCCATATTTTAATAGCGCATGAATGAAAAAAAGTTCTCTTTAATGAGTCAGTCCATGGCTTTGGAAGAGGTAATCAGTTTTAGATTTAGTTCTATAACTACATCATGTTGGAAACGAAAAGATTCTAATTTATTAATTAGGTACCCTGGAGCTCGGCCATCAATAACTTTACGTAGGAGACAGATTTTTTATATTAGGAAAATCTTGTCAATCGGTAGGCCACTGAAGTTTTTGAAAATTTTCAAATGACCTTGCTTCATATCGACTGTCCAAAATTAGACGAGCACAGCGTTTTTGTAACTTAAAAAGGTCATCTAGATGGCTTTGACTGCAATTGCTCCAAACAGTGCAGCAATATTCAAACAATGCATGGCTTGATGCTTGCATTGAACAGCAATAATCGGCAGTGAGTTGGAAGGTATTTTCTAACTCTTGCCAGCCAACACAGATATTCTCTTGATCAGCTTTCGGCGTAGTTCTTCAATATGTGTAGACCAGGTGAGATGGCTATCAATGTAGACCCCTAGGACGCGTTCTGATCATAGAAATAATCCCTGAAATAATATACCTAGAATGCGTGCTCTGTCACGTGACAGGTGTCCAAATTAAATTTATTTTGCCCTTATAAATCCGCCATTTTTAATTTTGCAAGGGGTGGGATATATATACAACAATGATCGCCTCTCAAAATAAAGAATTGGAGGGACGTTTCAGGGATAAATTGGATACATGCATGACAACAAATCAGCCACATAACACATTTAGCATAAATAAAAACAATTTGCAAGACTACTTGCTTTGTTTTAAACGTACTAAAAACTATAAGTTCAAAATTATATTTCGATCAATTCACCACAATTACAAAAAGCAACAAAAAGATAGGGCTCGTGCTAAACTTGAAACTCAGAAATTGTCTGCATCAAAGGAAGCCCGTTTAAAAGAAAAGAAAATAATCAATACGTAATGGAAACTAGGGAGAAAATCTTTTAAGAAAAACACGGATTTAAGATGTCAATATAAATAGATGTCGAAAAGACTGATGTATAAAAAGTATGACAGGTGCATAAACATATTTTATATTTGAAAAATCACAAGCTAGAATCCCTATTAGATTGGATAAAAAAGAACAAAACACTTACTGTCTCCTGGATTAATCCTCCACATTCAGTATAAATCACATACAGATTGGCAAGTGGGAATCATTAAAATATATAATGTAAAACAGTAAAAACACTAAAACCATTCGACATTCGTATTAAAAGGCCGCTATCGTCGCCATTTCTACATCCAGAGTTTGATGTTCGAAATGTTTTGGCGAAGGATATTGCATTTCACATGCCTTTATTTTTAAATTCACTAATCCAGTAAATTTCCCGGCGAAAAAAACAAAGAAATTCAGTGCTGAAATACATCCATCGTCCACTCCACACCGGTTATCAACCGCGGCCGTGTAAAAAACTGTTAAAAAGTCCTAGGGCGAGTTCCTTTTGCCCTTATAAATCCGCCATTTTGTGGCGACAATTTTTTGACTGACAGGAGATAGGAGCCCGCATTCTAGGTATATTATTTCTATGGTTCTGATACACGGAAATTCATGGAAATAACGCAAGTTTGAAATTAATTCTAGCGCCCCTCGCAGAAGGCAAAGGCTATATTTAAAATTACAATCTTCCTTAAAGCTGAGAAGCAAATAAACGCTGGTAATATGCTAGAGTTGTGCGCCGGAGCTCTGGCGTTTTTTTAGAGATAGAAGCCCGAAGCTGGAGTTGAGTTGGTGTGTTTAAATCACACTTTATCAATAAAATTTTTTTTTAAATCCTTCCAGTATATCTGCAACTCATTAAATGTCCAAACTTTTGTTTTTTATAGGTATTCCCCTATTGGAATTTGTAGTTTGATAGCTGGTAAAGTTGCTTCTATGGAGAATATTGGAGATGTATTAACAAAACTTGGTCTTTATATGGCCACGGTTATTTCAGGTCTTCTTATTCACGCTTTGATTGTGCTCCCTTTAATCTATTTTGTCATTACACGTAAAAATCCTTTTAAGTTTATGCTTGGGTTGAGAGCAGCTCTTCTTACGGCATTTGGAACTAGTTCCAGGTGAGGTGTTGTTTTTTTGGTTTCTTATAATTTCTTTCAAGCATGCGGGCAGTGGAGGACTGGGCTTGAAATCTGTACCGGGAAATGTCGTTAGAGTGGCCTATACCATAATCGGAAAACGGGAAATTCAAAAATTTGTGTAAAAAACAAACAAACAAAAACGAGCAAGCTGGACGAATACATTTTGATACAAGTTGGATAACCAGCCACAATTAACCTGCAAGCGCGTTTTTGCGACCGTTGTTCCATACCGCTCCCGAGGGAAACAGTATACACTTGTTGACTGGCGCCGAGGGAAACATCGAGTTTTACGGACCCGAAGGCTTCAATGTCACCCGAGGGTGACACTAGCGAGGTTCAGATCACACTTCCACTACCGCTACCGTAAATGTGGTTAATAAACTGGTGTAATGTTCGTTTTTTCGTCGTGTAGTCGTAGTTGGTTTTAGTTCGAGACCTGCGACCATTACTGAACGTAAAAACAATATTTGACATGCTTAATTATATTTATGGTAAGTCTTTTTGCCTTTCACAAGTTTCGAGTCAGTTTGGTATTTTGTATTTTAAAAGTCTTTGGTATATAACAAAACGCTTGTTTACTTTTGCCTCGAGAAACATCGAGTTTTACGGTCCCTCAGGCTTCAATAGCGAGGTTCAGATCACACTTCCACTAGTACCACTACCGCTGCCAAAACACTTCGAAACTTGTAAAAGGCAAAAAGACTTACCAAAACACTTTGACTTTGTCTTCGTATACGTATTTCAATTCAACTGAACAAATACACCAGACTCAACAAGTACAAAGAACAGCTTTAAATTTATCCAGATTTTCTTTTGAAGATATGTATAGATATTCTTTCCTTTGGAAAATAGACTATTTCGTATACCAAACAAGATCGAAACAGCTGTTGTTTTCAAAATGTTCCGAAAAGTCCAAAGTTCTTGATCTGATGCAATAATCATTGTGTATTCACGTGAACAACGCATGATTAAAGCTGACGTCAGAGGGAAACATTGCACTGTTTCCTTCTTCGTTGTTGACGTCAGAGAGAAACAGTGCAATGTTTCCCTGGGCAGAAAGAAACATTGAGTTTGTTGAACAATACGTGACCATGATTTGATCAATAGGATTTCATCTTTGGCAAACGAAAGTCTTTGGTATATAACAATTAGTTTTGTTTTCCCTCGAGTCTCGATGTTTCCCTCGAGTCTCGATGTTTCCCTCGAGTCTCGATGTTTCCCTCGAGTCTCGATGTTTCCCTCGACTAGTTTTGTTTTCCCGAGTCTTGATGTTTCCCGAGACGAAGTCGAGGGAGGCCTGCGCTAAACGTCGCACAATAGACGAATTTAATTCAGACGAATTTAATTCGAATTAACTTCGTCGGTAATGCGACGTCAAGTTAAACGTCGAATTTCAGTCGAATTTAATTGTTTTTACTTGGACTCGTGGAGCCTGAAAACGACTTTTCGCAGACAGAAGAGAAACATTTAATTAGACGCGACGACAATTCGTCGTGAAACTCGAACACGCATTATCGTCGCATCATCCGTCGGACTCAGACGAATTTAGTTGCCGAGACGAATTTAATTCGTGTGTCGAATTTAATCGAGTTATACGTCGCAGTTTCGTCGAATAAAATTCAGACAATTAAATTCGTCTAAATTAAATTCGTCTATTGTGCGACGTTTAGCGCAGGCCGGAAACATCGAGACTCGAGGGAAAACAAAACTGTTTCCCAAGGGATCAGACATAATTAAGTGTATAGTATAATATGGAAAGCCATAGCTGTCTTAAGTGGTCAAACTTCATTTCATTCGGTGCTTTTGTCATTATACGCGGTGCTTTCATCATTATACGCGGTGCTTTCAACATTATACGCGGTGCTTTCAACATTATACGCGGTGCTTTCAACATTATACGCGGTGCTTTTAACATTATACGCGGTGCTTTCAACATTATACGCGGTGCTTTCAACATTATACGCGGTGGTTTTATCATTATACGCGGTGCTTTCAACATTATACGCGGTGCTTTCAACATTATACGCGGTGCTTTCAACATTATACGCGGTGCTTTCAACATTTATACGCGGTGGTTTCATCATTATACGCGGTGCTTTCAACATTATACGCGGTGCTTCGAACATTTATACGCGGTGTGCTTCGAAACATTATACGCGGTGCTTCGAACATTATACGCGGTGCTTTCAAGTTTCAACATTATACGCGGTGCTTTACAACATTTATACGCGGTGCTTCGAACATTATACGCGGTGCTTTCGAACATTATACGCTTATATTCGGTGAGCCAGTATTTTTGGTCAGCGTTTTGTACAGGACTACCGGATGTACTTCATGTTTTCAACATACATATCAAAGGTGTGAGCTCGTGTCATTTCCTACCTCGAAATTTGCAAGTTTAGCGTTCAGCGTTTTCTGGGCTTTAGGCAGTGTTTTTCTTTTTAAAATGGAGCAAATACTACAATCGTTAGACATGGGGAACTTTGCTTGGCCGTTTCCAAGCTCAAAGAATGGAACCGGCGGACCGTTGTAGCGACATCAGATCAAGAATTGGTTCGTCTCGGTGTGAGCACAATCGGAAGAGCATATTCGCCTACGTGATGCTTGTAAGAAGAAATTGGAGGAAAATTACTCCTTCTACATGCCAAAACCGCTGCTGTTCGTCAGGAGCGTCTTTCCATTTTTAACCCACGATGATAACAGCCGTAATCAAGCACGTGCGACAGCGAGAACCTCGAGTAGCGCGAGTAAGCAAAGCGGTGAAATAAGTAAATGACCATTGGAAAACAGAATGGTGTGGGTCTGGTATTATAGACAGCACTATAGACATTATACTACTCGTTCTAACATTGTTAAACATGGGCTATATATTATGCCAGAAAATTCACTGCTTTTGCAAGTTTAGCTGAACATTTATTTACACACTGTAAATTAAATGACTGTTTTGAATTTAACTCTATATTTAGTTGCAAGCAGTGGCTGTAATACAAATATAACAAACTTACCAACCCAACGACTAGTGCATTTTGTGCTAATTAATTGCTTATTCATTGATTTTCATGTTTTGCATATTATCCAAGTTTCAACAGTACCATAAAGGCTCATTTGGATTGGGGGGGGGGGGGGGGGGGGCATCATAAGTCAAGATTACATAGACTTAGCAAAACTTTTTGTTGTCCAATCTTATTGTAACAAAACTTGAGTAAGACTACAGTATGTCCCCCCACTTATGTGGAAATAAGCATAAATTATCATAACATGCAGTAGTTGGGGGTTGGTAAGATGCTCCACACAGCAACATGCATTAAATGAAACAAATTTCCATGTTTGGGGGGGGGGGGGGGGGGGGGGGGGGGGGTTAAATGTTTCATTGAAAGGTGGTTCCGTTCAATTTACCACTCGGTTCAAGCTGATTTTCAATAATTCTTTCATTCAAACACTTTTATTCCTTCCCTAATCTAAATTGTTAAATAGTTTTATATTATTGTAATATGTTAAGATTATTTGCTAATTTTAATAACATTAAATATTATGCCTTCTGATGATATCTAATGCTTTGATGTAATCTTCGATACCATGGTTTGATGAGGTCCAGGTTTCAGAATCAGCATTCAGTTCATTTAGGCAAGCTTCAGGCAGTGCAGATAGCAGAGTTTTGTAAAATGTAAAATAAAAGTAAAAGTAAAACCATAAGGTTCAGGTATTTAGATCCTGGTTGTGACCTACCATCCTTGGTGTATTTGTGTTGGTGAGTAGTGGTGAAAAAATGGTTAATAATTTGAGGTCTAAGGTGTTGGGGGTGATAAATTATGATTGAGATTACGGAGAAGGGTTGGGGTTTAAGAGGGTTATGTTTAGGGTTGAGGTTAGGTTTTTAGGGAGGTGGCTTTTAAGTTATGGGGGTGGGGGTTAGTATTATAATTTATTTTTATTTTTAAATTTAATTTATAACTTTCATTTAATTTGTTAAAAATATATAAACTTGGGGCTGATAAATTGTGATTAAGGTCAGGGGTTAGGTTTTAGGGTTAGTGGGGTTTTATAAGTAGGGTGGGTGGGGGTTAGGGTTGGGATTTTGAAGGGTTGAGGTAGGGGTGGGTTAGGATTAGGGTTAGGTTTTATGAAGTGGATTTTAAGTTTTGAATTTTATGGGGGTGGGGGGGTTAGGGGGTGGGGGGTTAGTAATATAATTTATTTTGATTTTAATTATACTTGATTTTTAATTATAATTTATTTTAATTTGTAGAATAAATCCTTTGGAGAAGTCAATTGTATTTTTGTTGTGGTAGGGGTGGTCCAATATATGGGAATCACTGACTTGTGCTTCCTTGAGATTGGAGTACGTAGATCGACGCTGATGTCTAGTAGAATTTTGGCACCGGTGGCGACGAGGCGAGCTCCAATCACATGAGTTTATTGGGTTGATTCGTATTAGGATTTTGTGAGTGTTTGGGGAAAATTGGAAAAGACGCTCTTAACGAACAGCAGCGGTTTGGCTTGTAGAAGGAGTATTTTCCTCCAATTTCTTACTTACAAGCATCACGTAGGGCGAATACGCTCTTCCGATTGTGCTCACACCGAGACGAACCAATTCTTGATCTGGATGCCGCTACAAAACGGTCGCCGGTTCCATTCTTTGAGCTTGGAAACGGCAAGCAAAGTTCCCATGTCTAACGATTGTAGTACTTGCCTCCATTTTAAAATAAAAAGAAAACACTGCCTAAAGCCCAGAAAAAACGCTAAACGATTCGCTGAACGCTAAACTTGCAAATTTCGAGGTAGGAAATGACACGAGTCACACCTTTGATATGTATTTGAAAACATGATGATGTACATCCGGTCCGGTAGTCCTTACAAAAACACGCTGACCAAAAATACTGGCTCACTGAATATATCGTATAATGTTCGAAGCAACCGCGTATTCATGTTCGATAAAGCACCGCGTATAATGTTTGAAAGCACCGCGTATAATGTTGAAAGCACCGGTAATGAACATGAATGAAGTTGTTGACAGCTATGCACGCGTATAATTAGCTTGAGTTTCGAATAATTTCGACGTTTATAATGGAGACGAATGAAATGAAGTTTGACATTAAGACAGCTATGGTCTTTTCAAACATAGTATGACGTGTCGTAGCTTGAGTTAGGACTGAATACATTTCGAGTTTATCATGGCTGCACAAAAAAAAACAATTTTGGGAAGTGCACAAAGACAAACTGTAACCAAAACATTTCGCCTGGCTCTCAGTAAAATTTAACACTTCAACCAAACAAATATGAGTCTCAGAACTTGAAAAGAACAACAATACATTTCTCCAGTTAATCTTCACACATGCTTTAAAGACCTATAAATATTCTTTTTTTCCTACCAAACAAGCTTTTGTTTATAGGATACCGTGAAGAGTTCAAAGTTCTAGCGTGCAACAATTGAAAACTTATTGCCCGAGCAGGCACATTGAAATTTAACTTAGGTCATGTGACCACAAACCAACCAATGACAGTTTAGCTATATAACGATTGCAGTTATTAAACGGAAATAACACATTTTAAAATCGCGCTTAATTGTATCAGTCAAATTCATCCTCAAAAATTTTTTTTCAAATTGCACTTGCATGTTTGCCAAAAGGAAGTAGCATGGCGTTCCATGACTTCTTTGCGAGCGGTGTTATTACCTATAAGACAACATAACGTGTCTTAGATTCACGGGTCATTCATTTATATTTAGTCAGTTAGTTTTTTGAAAATTAAATTTTGTAATTTATTTTTATTTTCTGTTTAATTGTTCTTCAGCTCAGCGACGTTGCCTGTTACATTTAAATGTCTTGAGGAGAACAACAAAATTGATCAACGAGTTTCACGTTTTGTACTTCCAATTGGAGCCACAGTGAATATGGATGGCACAGCATTGTATGAAGCTGTAGCTGCTATCTTTATTGCTCAGCTAAATAATATAGATCTCACTTTTGGCGAGATTGTGATTACTTGGTAAGTCCAGCAGAATATATATTTTTTACTGTTGTGGTTTACTGTTGTGGTTTTAAGGTATATTCAGATTGCTTGTCGAGTTGTCGTGCGCGTGCGTGCGTGGTTGCTTAAAGGGTACAAAAATAATACAAATTAAGTTTATCTCATTTGAAAGAACTCATCAAATGGTATAAGAAGACTTTTACAATTTCCGTATCTGTTTTGTGGTTTTTGGGAAATATTTCCAACCAAAACTCAGGTGCTAGTCCGCCATCTTGGAATTATTTTCGATATGCAACAATTTATGCCATAGAATGAACTGAATAGAATGAACTTTATTTAAAGAAGGTATAAAAACATCTTTACTACGTTGGACTCAGATGGCCTTCATTATTGTGCCAGATGGCCATTCAATTGATTAATTTTGTAAATTGATTAATGATTCAAATTATAATTTGTTAATTGAGTACAAGTGTTTAATTTGTATCTTCAGTTTCTATTTATATATCTCATTTCTTGTCCGACCTGAAAAACCAGTTCACAGCAGGTGGTCTTGGCAATTTTGTGAATTAAACAATTCATATACACCAAGAAATAATAACCACCAATATATCATTTGAATCGTTTTTACCTCTACTATTGAAATTTTGGGTTTTGGGTTTGTCAGACAACCCATTTTGCAAATTATGCTAATTTTTGCTAATTACTATATTAATTACATTATTATTACTTATAATCCAAAAAAAATGGTTAATATTTAACCTGAAAATGTACACTTTACCACCCCAAATTTGTTCAAGTAAAATGAAAAGACAGCATTTCACAAATTCAAATTGAAAAAAATGTTACGAGCAATACTATAAAAAGCAAATTTTATATTGATTTTTTTTGATTTTCATTGAGGACCATTGAGACCCCAATGTGCGCCCGCCCCATGGCGTCTCGCCCGAGCCGATATAACTTATTTTGACATTACAAATTAAAACAGAATTATACAAGATCATCGAAAATACATCAGTTATACAAGATCGTTTTTAAGTCAGCTATTGATTATTTTAAAGTTATAATTTTGAGTTCCTGTTTTACTCATGTTTACGCCATTACAACGCCGAGCCGACAAACTCGCCGAAACTCTCGGCAAATTATTGTTCGATTTTGCCTGCTCGGCCGAGATGGTTTTCGTCAAATTTTACCACAATTATTGCTAATATCTGACGAAATAATTACATGTACACTAAACAAATGCTCTATACTTACTTTTGGAGTTGTGTAGAGCCTAATTTTTTCGTTGGTTTCGTGGTTTCGCATTTATATGAAAAATAAAAGCCATTTTTTTCTTCTTTGTCGCTGATCCTCACGCGGATTTTAATTCAGGTCAGAGCTCGGGAATACTTCATGGCATATTGTTATAAAGGTTTCATTTTTTAAAAAGGGATCATTCAGGATATTTTATTGGAATTCATTGGTCAAAACCTCGGGGTTCACACAAATTTTGCTCAAAATGATTCCGTCAGGTAGGGCACAACAAATGATCCGTCGAGAAGCGGAAGTACTATGGCAGGCCAAAAGGAGTACTACATGCAAATTCTCTAAATGGGCTACATTATAATTTTGTTCCAAATAGAAATTTTTTAATGTTTTTTTAAAGTTAGAATAGAAAGTATTTTCAAATATTTTTTTAAGGAAGTTGGCAGAGAATTGAACAACATAGCCCCACTATACGAAATCTTTGTTTTCCGATCTCACTGTGCACTTTTGGAAGTTTAAGTCGGTTAATGACGATCTTGTATTTATACTGTGTGCATCATTAACAAACTGAAATAAATTGTAAAGATATGTCGGAGCTTATTCTTTATAAACTAAATAACCAGAAGAAGTTTTTCTCATCTTAATTAATATTGTGAATTGGAATCCAATCAAGTTTCTGGCGGGAATAAATCAACTGACGGACTCTCAGTGGTCGCTTCAAGTATAATACGTGCTGATCTCTTTTGTAGTTTCAAGAGATCATTAAGTCTTTCGTTGGTTGCATTGCCCCAAATAGTGCAACAGTAAAGTAGATGAGGATAGATTAGAGAATTATAAAACATTATGCGAGAGGTTTTGTCTTATTCTTTTTAATAATGCATGTGATGACATAAGCAGGGTAAAGTGAAATTTTTATCTTGCCAACCTTATGACATTAATTGAGCTCATAGTGAACGAACTCGATTTTTGTTTTGTTGCGCTATTTCCATTTTAAATTGACCCACAACATTTAAAAAGCCTTCCGTGGAAATTTGGGCACCCACGAAGTAGTTACCCTGCTTGTGACGTCACCAATTTCCTAGTTAATTAGACCCAATATTACAACAAGATGGCGGACAGCATGCTGTCTTTGGTCGAAATATTTCAAAACACAAGAAAGATACAGAAAAATTACAAAAGTTCTTCTTATACCATTATACCTTCTCATATTCTTATACCCAAAATTAAGTTTGTCTCATTTGAAAGAACTCGCCAGAGTTCTTTCAAATGAGACAAACTTAATTTTTATTGCCAATACCCTTTAAGTAACTAATATATATATAAATATTTTTATTGATCTTTTAAAGCATAACAGCAACTGCAGCTTCTATAGGCGCAGCTGGCGTCCCTCAGGCAGGCTTGGTTACAATGCTTATCGTCCTACAAGCTGTTGGGCTACCGATTAGCGACGTGAGTCTAATCGTCGCGGTTGATTGGTTCCTGTAAGTATTATTCTAAAAATCATTCTGATTTTGCAGTGTCTACACCAGCTCTTATCCAGGGTAGGCCTTTTCATACATTAAAAAATCACTTATAATACTTTCATGCGTGATCGCTCAACATGAAATATTCAGTGTCACG